>VRLP01000216.1:52500-289446 GCA_009660295.1 Lophius piscatorius
GAGACCTTCACCAGTGGTCTTCCTCCATGGTTAGAGACCTTCACCAATGATCTTCCTCCATGGTTAGAGATCTTCACCAGTGGTCTTCCTCCATGGTTAGAGACCTTCACCAATGATCTTCCTTTATGGTCAGAGACCTTCACCAGTGGTCTTCCTCCATTGTCAGAGACCTTCAACAGTGGTCTTCCACCATGGTTAGAGACCTTCACCAATGATCTTCCTTTATGGTCAGAGACCTTCACCAGTAGTCTCCCTCCATGGTTAGAGATCTTCACCAATGATCTTCCTTTATGGTCAGAGACCTTCACCAGTGGTCTTCCTCCATTGTCAGAGACCTCCACCAGTGGTCTTCCTCCATTGTCAGAGACCTCCACCAGTGGTCTTCCTCCATTGTCAGAGACCTTCACCAGTGCACTTCAATTAGTTAATTTATTGCCTCAAAAAAGTGACGTCCTGGTTCTGATACTCTTTAGTTTTTGTAGGATTCAGCCTTATAATTTGCATCCTAAAAGTTTTCCAGTGATTTTTGATTTGTTCACCTTATCTTAACTTGTCCAAACATGAAAGTGTGACGAAAACAAAATCCTGCCATTATCGAAAAACTGTTGAATGAGTTCAAGCATAAATCAATTTGCACAAAGTGGTAATTTATTGAAGGAATAAAGAGCCTCATAAATTCCAACATCATATCCTTTGAAGTCTATACTTCATGTACGCACACTTACCTTTGCCTGTGCTGATCTTTATAAGAAGCCAACCACAGCGATAGTACATTTTTTAAATGAGTGTGTCAACATGTATGACAATGCGGACGTTGACAATGTGGTGAAAGAGAGAAAAAAGACAAAAAGGTTGTTGAAGAGTTCAAACACCCTCTTCCTCCTCTCGTGACAAGACATCGCTCCATGTGTCCACACAGGAATGGAGCAGTGTGGAGGTGGAAACACAGGGTTGCAGGATGGATGCATGGCCTGCTAAGAGGGCGGTGAGGTATTACTTTAAAAGTGTCTCTCCACCCCCGTCGGAAGTTAGCGGGACAGGCAGCAGACGGCTTTTCCAGAGGATGGGAAACCTGGAGGCTGGAATTACTGCTCATTTGAAAAACTTGGCAAAGCAAGTGCCGTGACTCAGCTGTCTGAACTCTGAATATCTATAGACTTAAGCTGGATTTAGAGAATATATGGACTTACTTTGGAGGCACATACCAATGAATCCTGACTCCTGTAGTTTTTTTGTTGACTTTAGTTTGCCGAAAAGAACTTAATTTGCTCTCCTGGATTTTGATTCCAGGGTATCGTCTCTCAAGAGGTATATCTCCTTTTTGTGTCTGGATACTGGTGGTGGTGGCTGATGACTCCACTGAGCATTAAATGATGAAGACTGAGACTGAGAGTGCATGAACGAGCAGAATGAAAGAACTAGATAATTGGAGCGAGTCATATTATGGGTCCGTCAATTCATCCATCCATTTTCTCTAACAGCTTGGCCTGGAGGAGGTTAATGGACCTGGAGTTAATGGACTGTGTGAGTAGCGCCAACCACAGCTGATTCTTGGCAAGAGGCGGGGTGCGACCTAGATGAGTCTCCAGTTCATCACAGGACCAACACACAAAGACAAACAACCATTCACTCTCACATTCACACCTTCAGGCAATTTATTGTCCCCAATACACATAAACCACATGGTTTTCGATTATAGGAGGAAGTCATAGGCCAAAGATATGCCACCGCAGGGAGACCATTAAAACTCCAAACAGAAAGAACGACAGTGCTAACCGCTATGCCGGAAATGTTGGTCTATTTATGTCCCTGGCAGGGATGTGATGATTGTGTTATTGTTGCCGCTGCCGCTGCAGATCCTTCGTGTTAACGCAATGACTCAAAAAGGGTTTCATAGATCATCTTCAAATTTCATACCAACCTAGACCCCAGTATGAGGAATAACTGGGTTGGTTTTGGGAAAGGTCAGTTGTATATTTCTGACATCAGGAGGACATTTCCAAAAGTTTTCAGGCCATTTCCTGGATGATTGTCAAATTTAGTCCAAATTTGGTTCATATGAATCGACTCGAGGAGTCTTATCTTGTGCCATATTTAACTCACTATTTAACCTTTTTTTTTGTACAAAACATCAATTTTAATTTGAGGAGTTCAATCAGGGAGATTGTTTGTGCAATCCAGGGGATTTTGGATTTTCAGTGATGTAATTTTGCTGTTTGGGATGACAGTGAAGGCCTGGTTTGTAATTATAAGGTCGTTACAGGTCAGAACTTTGCCCTGGAATATCTATGATCCCCCCAAATACTGAATGGAACAACAACCAATGGAGCTAGCCTGGTGTTTAACGACTGTGAAATTGGTGGTGGGCTATTTTTAGAAATGCCAAAGACCAAAAATAATTACCATGAATCCAAGATGATACAAAAGAAAAAAAACGACTTTTTTCACCCATTCAGGGGAAAGTTGAGGGTCAGCCGGAGCCGCAGGAGGTCAGAGCTTTAATAGAGGACACGCGGTTGATGTTTGCTGACATGAACTCCAGCTGAAAGTCATGCTTAGTACTCCGTACACCACCCAGCCAGACAGTTCATTGATGTGAAACTGTGTATCAAAACACACACATTCCCCAAAAGACGCAGGGTGCAAGCTGAGTGTGTGTTTGTGTGTAAAGTTTTTCTGCATTGGAACAATCACTCAGGATGAATGAGGTCTGTAGATAAAGGTGTGTGTGTGTGCGTGTGTGTGTGTGTGTGTGTGTGTGCATGTGAGTGTGTGTTTGTAGATGATGACGAGCGGAGTGGAAGGAGCAGAGAGGAGGAGAAGGGAGACGTGGGCAAGTGATTCTCCAGATGAGATCTAATATGTGAGACGATGCATCCTAAAGAGACGTTTTCTCATGGTCTTACCCCATGAATACAAATTCACCTCGCCACCCGCTCCCCGCTGGAAGGACGGATGCACCTTGCTTCCATCCGCGGTATAGAAGTACAGCTTTTACCTCTTTTTATTTTTTCACCTCAACGTTTACTTCCATCCAATCACAAATCTCAACTGAGGTGACTTCATGCAGCTGTTATGAGTCATCCATTCATATCTTTGTCTAGTAGGGGGAATCTGATTGCTCTTTTCAGTGTCATGGGCCCTCGTATTTATAATGACGGACCGAGTGTCTGCAACCGCACTGCCCGATACATAAAATGGTGCCAGGGAAAAGCAGCAGGTGAGTTTGTGAAAGGAGGAAATGTGGAAAAGCAACAGCATGCAGTGCAGTACGCTCCCGTGTGTCAACCTTGGGGTTATCTGGGACGGGTCGCCGGCATGTGATGCGTGTGCATGGGTACATCTTTGTCCGTTTAAGCGTGTTTTGTGTAATTTTAGGGTGTGAAATACTGTCGGAGTGTTTTATACTCATGTTTGGATGAGTGAATAGATGAAGGAAAAGGAGAGAGCGCCTGGGCCCGTCTTAGTGACATCACTGTTAGAGAGGATCTTAGTGGCCAGGAAAGTCAATTACAGTTAAACTGAGTTTACCAGCTGGGTAAGAGTCGAGCATAAAAAAAAAGTGTGTGTGAGTGTGGCTGTGGGTGTATGTGTGTGTGCGTGCCTGTGTTTGTGTGTGGGAGAGAGCGCAAAACAGAGAGAGGAGAAAAGGGGAGGAGATACAAATGGGAGGAACAGAGTAGAGAGGAAGGGAGAGAGGCATGGTAAGGAGGTTTAGCAGCAACAGGAGTTGTTGCCAGTCATACATTACAGACACTAAGACACAACTCATTCTCCTCCTGCAACTTCCATGCCCAGCAGCAAACCCGGTGTGTGTCTGAAACAGCCAGAGGTGGAAGTGCAGGCAACAGAGAGAGGGTGTTGCCTACTAGCAGAGGTCAGGAAGGCAAGCTGAGGGGAAGCCAGTGGATGTTTAAAAAGTTTGCTTATCTGACACTGACAACAGGATGAGAAGCTGAGTGAGGAAGCAGAGAAGGGAGGAAAACATGGAGAGAGGCACTGTCTACAGTCCGTTTACATAGCAGAGATAGGCAGTGGTTACCTTCAGAGGTGAGTCAGAGAGACAGACAGAGAGAGAGAGGTAAAGAGTCGACTTTGTCCATTGTGTCCAAAGGAGCGGGAGTGAGAGCAGAGGGATCGTAACACTGGAGCTCAAGGATAAACCATGGACTCTGCATACATCCCACCACACCTGGACGTAAGTACAATGTCCCCTTCCCACACACACACACACACACACACACACACACACACACACCCACACACAAACACACCTCTGCATGTCTGTCAAGCTGTGAACCACAGCAACTGTGCTGCTGGAATCATTACTCACTCTTGAGAACACACACGCACACACACAAACACACGTATTCACATGTGTACACTAATGGCAAACTGTGCTGCTCAATCAAAAATCTTGTGTGGTGAGCAACTTGTCCAAGAATAATGTGCCCATTATGATTTCACAGAGCATAACGTAACTTACCAGAGCTGCCCTGTGCATAGCATGAATTGGCTCTGGGTGTCTGGGCTCCTAATGTGGAAAGCAGAGGTGTGTGTTTGTTCTGTATTTCACATTGGGTCAGCTGTCAGACTCATGACAGGAGAAGTCGCGGATCAGACAGACTTGAGTAGTGCTGTCAGCTAACCAGCTCTCCTGTCAACCAGAATACACTTGTGAGAAAGACACCTGCGGACATCCTTTACTGAGTAACAAGGGAATATTGAGGACCAAAAAGCTTGAAAAATGGTGTTAGGTGTAAATACATTACAACCCGTTGATGCACAAAGCCATAATATTGGACTTCTCTCCTATATTTAAAGCCCATCTTTTCCAGAGTTACACAAATTGGCATGGTTTTCTTCCTGGAAGTCAGCATGTGTTTAAATCCCACTTCTGCTCCTAGGTTGGCTCTGGGAGTGTGTGGTTGACGTCTGAGTCATTAGTCCAGCTGCCATGAATTAGAGAGTTGTTCTAATAGAGTCCAATAAAACCACACAGCAGCCTACCTGGAATATTGTTCTAATGATTTCATCTGTTACGCCTCAGAGAACAACCACAAGTGCACTAGCGACTGTGGAATCACACACACAGCAGAGAGTCTGCATTAATGACTTGTTAAGCACGGTGAGTATTGTGCAATCATAACTTCATAATGAGTTATATAAGCTATATGGTTACGGGTGACTCTGGAAAAAGAGCAGTAGTGAGCACAGATGTATTCTCTGAAGTGTTCTCAGGTGTGTTTAAGTACACTCTACATCACATTTAGGCTCATGAGACCATCTGACATGACATATTTTTGAGTATTTGAATGAGCTCAGAGTGAGGAAATCAACCCAGTGGTGAGTGTTCTGCACATATCATGTTCTGAAAGAACGAGATGGCCACATAGAAAATGAGAAGTGAAAGAAGGGGGGGATTACAGGAGGAATTTAGGAAAAAGAAACACGGGAAGAACAACAGGAAGGGAAAGTTGAGGGACCAGGCGTAACATGAAGACAGCGGCGCTGGATAAATCAGCCAGCTGCGGCGACACTCCAGCCCTCTGGCCCGGCAACAGTCTGCAGCACTCTTCCGCAAAAACACCATTCATTTACATCTATAGGAAAATTAACGGGTGAGGCGGAGAAGGAGAGGCGGAGAGGGAGATGGAGAAGAGGGTTGGATCGGTGATGCCGGGGAAAAAAGCAGCAAAAAAAATGTATTTTTAACAAGAAAGAACGAGGAGGAGGGAGAAAATAGAAAAGCAGTTACACACTGTATGATAAAGCGAAGGACAAAGCAAAAGTTCAAGGAATGCCAAGAGGAAGGAGGAAGGGGAAAGGTTTAAAATAAACAGATAAAAGAGAGGCCAAGAGAGAAACATGACAAAAGCGCGAGTCTGAAACGGATGTCAAAGGTTTTAATCAGTTAGTTCAGAAAGACACGGGGCAGACCGGCGACGACACCCGTCTGGCGCACGCCGCGCTGCTCAGGGGGGTCAGGTCACGTCTAATATGTCTAATAGGCCCAGCTTCTAGGAAGCACTGAGAGAGAAAACACAAACAGTCCTTCATCTCACCTCATCCTGCACCCGATCCTCACACAGCCTCCATTAGTCTGAGATTAGTCCGCGTTCATGCCAAAGAGAAAAATGCAACATGGACAGTCAGACAGAAACGCAGCGAAGGTGAAAGGTGTCTTCAGAAAACTGACAGAGTTTCAGGATTATAGGATATTTTAGAGTCAACATGAGGTCAGAGGCAGCTGATGTTGACAGATACTGAGGGAGGCTCCATCCCCACAACCAACACAGACACCAACAAAAACAGAGAGGCTGCACCTCTGATAAAGACATGTAAGACAAACTGGACCCTCTTTTTCTTCTCGCCATCCCACTTTCTTACCTGCCATTTTTCTTCCTTTCCTTCTATTTGCTACGCTTTAGTTCAATAACAGGACCCAAATGCAATTATCAGGCAACCAGGTAATAGGAAAAAAAAAATGAAGTTAATTAAGAATGGTTTGTATTACAAAACCGGTGAACTGATATAAACTGGAGGCTAAAATGATTTATCCAAAACAGATGCAAATAACTGACTGAATAAATGACATTCAATGATCAGGGATGAGACATTAGGAGGCAGGACTAGACTTACAGGAAAGGAGGAAGGAAGTAAAAGAGAAAATCTAAGAGGAAGACAGGTGGAAAGCACTGAAAGTAAAACAAGTAAAAGGTGCAAAGAAATAAGCAGATATTCCTTCTATCCTTCTCTCTTACCTTTATTGTATTGTGCTTCTTTTTTTATCCATCATAATGTCCTTTTTTTCCCATTCTCCCTTCCTTCTTTCCTTTCTCCTTACTTTCCTGCTTTCTTTCCTTCCTTTCTTTGGACCTAAATGTAAACAAAGAAAAACTGTCTACATGGGTTTTCATCACTTTCATCTTTGCCTGTGCCAAGACAGCAATGTTAAAGAGCAGAAAGAACCTGAGTCCTGATATTCTGCCCCGCTTTAGAGGGTTGATAGCTGGATGATTGAGAGAGGAACAGAAATGCCTCCGATTGACTAACAACATGGCCGGTTTCATAGCGTTATGGGCTGTCAGGAATGTCCTCTGCTCTCTGGAAAGGGACAAATCACTGGTCCTGAACTTTAAGCTTGATGTCTGCAGTTATGTGAACTTGAGAGTGTAACCACACTGACCCTCGTTCTGTTCTTCTCTTTTTTCACTGCTCCTCTCTCGTGTTGGTGATGTTCCAGGTTCACTAATTAAAGTCGTGTTAAAGTCCTTCTTTCCTTCTTTTTTTTTGTCTTGCTTTTATCCATCTTTCTTTCCTTTATCTTTTTCCATCCTTCCTTCTTATATTTCTTCTTTCTTTTCTTCTTTCCTCTCTTTCCATTTTTCTTTCTGTCCTTTCTGACTATGTTTTGCTCTTTTTCTTGCTGCATTTCCCTTATTACTTGTTTGTTTCTGTTTCGTTCCACCACAAGGAGGGACGTCTTCACCCCCCTCATAATAAAGTATTTTTATAAAACAAAAAAATCTTTCTTTCTTTTTTTCCTCCTTCCCACCCGTCTTCTTTCTTTTTTTGTTTCTCCATCTGTTTCTCTCACTGTTTTCATCTGAGTTTCCTGTCCTCACACTGAAAGTAAGACGCACCCTATGGTGTGAAGGCTGAACCTTTGAACCTCAGACTCACCTGGTTTTGTGGGTGAGGAAAGTACAGGATAGAGGTGGTGTTTTTATCCATAATCTGCTTTACGAGCCTCTACAGTGAGTGGGAGAGGCCGTCGACTCAGTGTATCATCTGTAATTGTCCTCTGCTGCTAAGCCTCAGGTGAAACAGCCTTGGGTGGGGCTGCCAGAGTTTAATGGATAGCTATAGCAACAGTCCCACGCTTAGAGGCTCCTTATTTTCCCAGGCCAACACTCACACACACACACACACTCACACACACACACAAATTCTTGTAAATGACAAAAACTAAGTGAGGACCGGCCAAAATGTACTCACTTCCCAAAATGACCCCACTCTGTTGGTTAAAAACTTGTGCCGGTACTCACTATGCAGCATGTGCAAGCACACACACAAACACACACACAGCAATTCATTCATAAATACATACACACCTCACATGTGTGACCTCCTTTTAACTACGTTTCTAACATCATGGTGAGATTGCCAGTCATTACAGCGCCATTATGCGCCATAAACAGCGATTTTATCTCACTGTGGAGGTTTGAAATCAATTCTCTGTCCGTCAGAGGGAGGAGATAAAGAGATAGAAGAGAGATAAGTGAGAGCTGGAACAAGGAAAAAGACGGCCACAAGCATAGAGTTGTTTTTTAGCAACTGATAAAAAGCAATCCAGGAGTTTCTTTATGTTGAGGGAGCATTGACTGATTCTTTCTGCACTATTATATATAGAGTATTTTATTTCATTTTGCAGTCCAGATTGTCTCTGATAATGAGCCTCCGGGCTTTTTACTCCCCTTGAGGTCTAGAGGGCCATTAACCCACTGGTTTCTAATTACCAGCCCATTCATTAACACCTGCGGCTAAGTTTTAGCCGTTGCTAATGTTTGACCTTTGTCTGTGACTGTGTTCTCGCACTAAGATAGAGAGAGATTAAAAAAGAAAACTCTGTAATAATACCTGGTTTTACAAACAGGATATTGAGTGGGAGACAGAGGGAGTGTGAAATAATTTGTCAGTCTAAATTAAAGATTTGCTGGTATGAGCATCTAAAATTACAGTAAAAAAAAAACAACTTTACCCATTCAGAAAGAGCATAATGTTGTTTTTACAGTACATTTTAAAATAAAATAAATGATATACTGGATATTTGTAAAAACAATGTTGATTTCTAGCTTAAAATACTTTAACTAAATAAGATTTTAAGTCTTAATTGATTGTAATTCAATGCCATTTCATGTAATTAACAGGTAATGATATTATGTCAACCTGTAAACAGGATGACATAAAAGCTGTTTTTGATAGTGATTTACCAAAATGTCTTGTACTTGATTACTGTTATTTTTATTTTCCGGCTGCCTGCATGTTGGAATGTATGATAATTACATTGTAATAAGAGTGGCATTCTTGTAATAAGACACAGGGACAGTGTTCTCATCGTCAAAACCAATTTTAATCCAATTCTCATTTTCATGTGATGTATAATTGTCCTACTAAGGTAAAAGCCGTCCTTTCTAAAAAACTAGAGTTAAAAAGGATTATGTATTACTACCTTTTAGTCAAATTAACATAAACTTATTGTTGAAATACGTTCTGTAAAGGGTTAATCTCTTAAGCATCCACATTTTTCTAAATTCCTATTAAAAGCCATGTCGATAAAACAATTAAAACAAAAAGCAAAGTCCTGCATTTGAGCATATTGCTACAAATGTGATCAGCTGTCATAAATAATTGTTTATATTTGTAATTTTAAAAGCACTCAGTGAGCAATAATGTAATAAGTTGTTTTTTGTTTTTTTCAATGGTCCATTTAGTGACAATTTTAATGAAAACATCTCTGTGTTTGTCAGTCACTCATGTCAATATAGAACAGGACTGAACATTCTGTCCATTGTTTTGAAAAGAGCAGACATCCCAGTTATCTGTGTGGGATGATCAGTTATCATGACAGCTTTTTACAGCTCCATTACGTGTCAGTCAAGCTCACATCGCTTGATAAACGGCGCTTGCCTTTCATAAAGCGGACTCTGATCTCTTTCACACATGATTTAATTAATAAGATAGAGCATTTAATGACTCCTGCTTAGGTGTCCGAGGTGATGTGTGAGGCCTTAGGGGGCAGGAAGCCCGCCGTAAATTAAATGAGAGAAAACAAACTGGCAATGTTTCTGCAGACAGTGAACGACTTCATATGGATTTGTGGACTGTAAATTTCTTGAACATCTGCCCAGATGAAGGCTGAGCACTAATGAGAAACTAGTGTGTCCAGGAAGGAGAAGACATAAGCATGATATACGGAGTCCGGCAACATCTCAGAGGAGCGTTCTCCTTAGCAGATTTCTTAACCACAATGATTTACATTGATACTGTGTAAAACATATATTGTGCATGAATCAATTGATTTAGAAAGAACACTGATAGTTTGCCTCTTGATGTTTATTAGTTGTCTTCTTTCTTCTTTTCTCCGCCACTTTTGATCTCACTTCACCTCCCTAACTCCCTCCAGGCCCACCATGTTCCCTGCTAACCTCCTCTTCCTCATGGTCCTGCTGCTACCTCAAGCCTCGTCTGGTCGCCAGGGTGGAGACACCAGCAAGATCGACAATGGCAAGGTGTCTCCCTTGCCTTCCTCCATGTCACCCCCTCTGAAGCCCAGTCTGGCCCAAACCATCCAGAGTCTCCTCTTGAGTCGGCTGGGCCTGCAGTCGCAACCCAACCCTCAGCCTGGCGTGCCGGTGCCCAGGTACCTCCTGGATCTTTATCGCTTTCACCAGCAGCAGTACCACCTGGTTGAGGATCCCTCATTTAGCTTCCCCAGCCAGCACATCCAGGAAGCTAACACCGTACGCAGCTTTCACCACAACGGTAAGTTCACCGATGCTGCTGACAGTCCAGGGAAACTGTTTATTATTAATCAATCAGCTGCAAATTAAGAATAAGGAACAGTGACGGTAGCAGTGATGAATAAAATACTGGCCCATATAATGAGTTTATTATGCAAAAAGTAACTTGATTATTATTATAGTTATCATAGTTATAGTTATAGTTATTTATATCCCCAAAAATTGCAGCTGCAGATCCTTCATGTTATCACAATAACTCAAAAACTACTTCAAGGATGATTTTCAAATTTTGCATCTTCATAGACATTAGTGATAGGAATAACATTTTGGGGAATGTTCTTCCACTTCCTTGCTCTTATCCGGTGGCCTGCAGAGTCACAGTAGGCTTAAAAAGGTATTCCAGACATCCCTCTTCCCAGCAACTCAGCTCATCTTGGGTGACCCCGAGGTGTTCCCAGGCCAGACATGATATATAGATATAGTCCCCCAAGTAAGTTCTGGGTCTACCTTGGGTTGTCCTCCCAGTTGGACGTGCCTGGAACAGCTCCTAGGGCAGGCATCCAGTAGGCAGATTCCTGAACCATGTTGTTTGAATGTTTGAATTTGAATGTGATCTAAGTAAGTGTTTGTGACTCTTAACTTCTGAACACCCTTGTCTCTCTCCCTCAGAGCCTCCTACTGACGCCCCTGTAGCAGCAGATGATCAGAAGAAGGTCCACATCTCTTTCAACATTTCCTCCATCCCTGAGGATGAGAGGGTGCTCTCGGCTGAGCTCCGGCTCCTCCGCAGTGACAGAGCCTCCTTTGGCCCTGGGGAACACAGACTAAACATTTACCTATCTGAGGACCATGAGGACCCTGGACCCACCCTGGTGGGAACAAGGTTACTTCCCACAGGCCTACACAGTCATAAAGCAAGTGGTTTGTGGGAGGCTTTCCACCTGAATACAGAACTTCTCCACAAGGCTCTTGCCAGGAGTGGCAGTCTGGGCTTCCTGTTGGAGGTCAGATCTGAGAACAGCACCACCCCACTCCCTGACCAGATTCTCACCTCTGCCGAAGATGAAGAGGAGGCAGATAAACACAAGGGACACTTGAGGATATGCAGGTCTGTGGGTCAGGACGAGCACAGCTGGGCCCAGGAGAGACCTCTGTTGGTGACCTACAGCCACGATGGACGTGGAGAGCCCTTAGTCAAACATGGTCGGAGAACCTCTGGTGGTGGCCATAGAATTAGAAGGAGAAAAGTGACAAAACAGAGAGCCAGGAGTAGCAGCGAGGGCCGCAATAGAGACCAAACCTGGGGGAGGGCCAAAGAAACAGGGTATACAGTGCCTGGGTTGGACCGCGATAAAGAAGCATTCAGTTGGGGTGAAAGCGGGAGGGTAAAAAGAAATGGCGGTCGTGCGGCAAAACTGAAACGCCTTTCCCGTAACAGATGCCGCCGCCACCCTCTGTACGTAGATTTCAACGATGTGGGTTGGCATAAGTGGATCATAGCGCCCAGTGGCTACGACGCCTTCTTCTGTCTGGGAGAGTGTCGCTTTCCCCTTGCTGATCATATGAACTCATCCAGCCACGCCATGGTGCAAACGCTGGTAAACTCTGTGAATGGAGCAGTACCCCGGGCTTGCTGTGTCCCCACCTCCCTAAGCCCCATCGCCCTGCTCTACCTGGACCCCCAAGACCGAGTGGTGCTGAAGAATTACCAGGACATGGTGGTCGAGGGCTGCGGCTGCCGGTAGTGGAACTGGTCCAGAGAAAGGATGGACAGGGTTGTTTCATAGGAATGGGAAGATGTCCGAAGCATGGATGGTGGGAACAAAACAAACGTCGAGACCAGATATCTGCAAAGAGACATGAAATTGAGTGGAGAGGAGGGAGGTTAATTTAAGCTAACTCATCAATATCAGAATAAAGACATGGCTCAGATGCAGAAAGAGAAAGAAAGAAAGACAGAGACAAGAGAAAAAAAGACATAATCTGCCATGTAACGTAATAAAATAACTAGCCAGTAAGGCAGAGGCCAAAGTGCAGAAGGATGGTCAACATGGAAAAAGATTATTGTTTCCCATTTAGCCATTATGTAGCTGTTTGCACCATAAAACATCAGGCTGCTCATGTTCTCACAGGAAACCAAAGTTTTAACATCAATACACGTCCATTCACTAGTCCAGTGTTTTCATCCTAACATGATGAGTGACAGGCGAGTGTGTTCAAATGATTCAAACACAGTAATACAGCCATGGACTTAAGTTCTGGAGCTGAGCTTACCCATGGACCTCCTGGTGATCAGGTTGGCTGATAATTAGCAACATAACGATGGCACTAGCATCTAAACTCTGTGCAACAGTGTTGTTCCTGCAGTATTTCAACGAGGAAGTGGGGTGCCTCTCTTTTTTTTTTTTATGTTATTACAATTACAAGCACCCTAATATCACAGGCTATTTAAAAAAAAACGCATCGATATTGCCGAGGAGCTATTATACTATCGTTTGAATGTACTATCATTATTATTTAAAAAAAAAGAAAAAAGGAAAAGGACTGTGGTGGTGCATTCCTTTTGCAGATGTGAAGAAAATCATAGTGATGGTTGTCTTGTGATTACACATATTTCCACTGAATGGTGATTCTAACTTAAGAAAAAAAGACCCATTATGTATTTAAAAAAAGCAGCAATATGTATTTAATCCTGAAAATATTTCAGAGACCTGCACTCAACGGAGCAAAGAGCAAACTGCCGTCCATCTGTACAAATCTTCAGTGTATCGAATTATAACAGTGTGTGTAACTTCAACGTCCTGCCTTGTCACCGCACACATTTTTGGTGTAAAACACATGATAGCAGACTAAAGTTGTGACGCTCAACTAACAAGTGGATTGGGATCTCGATGTCTCGTAGCTACTGAAGTGTGTAACAGCAGTTGTCTTTGCTAGTTATGTCTGCATGTGTCTGCAAGAACTAAAAGGAAGACTTATATAATAAAACTGGGACTTTACTGCCTTTCAAACTGGGGCTTTAAAAGTGATCTCTGCTGAGCATAATAATTGTTTTTCATTGTTGAATTTTTCTGTCTAAATGGAAACATTTAAGCAACGGCTTGTAAAATGTTTGACCATATACCTCTAATAAACCAAGCAAACTGCACAACTGTTAAATCATTTTTCTTCTGCATTTCCTATATACTTGTATATATATATATATATATATATATATATAAACCAATCAGCCATAACATTAAAACCATCTGACTAATATTTTGTAGGTCTCACAAACAGCTCGGTACTGTAGGTACTGACCAGGAACGCATAACACCAGGAGTTCTGGAGATGCTCTGACCCACAATTATCTCTCAGATACTTAGGTTTTGCCTATTTTTCTGCTTCCAACACAACAACTTTTTAGACAAAATGTTCACTTGCTGCCTAATATATCCCACCCACTCAAAGGTGACATTTTAGCAAAATAATCCTGACTTTGCCTGTCAGTGGTTATAATGTTATGGCTAATCAGTGTAAAATGAATCTGAAGTGAATTAATTTTTGGTTTTTTTAACAGATGTGTTGAAATTGATCAGAAGTGTGTATTACTAAATCAGCAACAGAACTGGGTGATTAACCGGAATCCTTGTTAAGTTGCTTTTTCAAATTTCAAAACTAGTTGGTTTATTCGATTTAAATGAAAAAATCTAGAATAAATTATTATATATAATAAATTAAATAAACTTATTTTATTATGTTATTTATTATTATTTACATATTTGTTATTCCTGGTTAAATTATAAATTCGGATAATATGTATTTTACTCAATTTATATCTCAAATAGTTCAATTTGAATATTTATTATTAGAATATGCTATTTATAACTTTATTCAAATCTAAATTGACCTCAGAATGAAGAATTCTCTGAACCCACAAACAAACACTTAATTCTACAGCTTATCACAAACATTAAAAAATCAACACATTTGGAAGTGCATGATTTTCCCTGGAAAAGTTATGGATCTAGTTACTAGAGTAATAAAGTCCTTAGTAAGTACAAGGTCCTCAAATTTGAACATAAGTACACATAAGATACTATCCAGCACTGAGTATTTGAAGCTGTATCCCATTAGTTTTCAATATAACGGTAAAGCTTGTATCTCCACCTGCACCAAATTCACCTAACCACTTATTTCCTCCACACACACACTCCCCTGTGAAGAGCTCACACATGATTCCGACACATGGAAACAGAAACACAAGAAGGAGAGGAGAAAATGTTTGCACACTCAATCCGGGGCTCAAACCATCTCAGCAGCTTCCTTGACCTCCACATGATTCCTTCTTCACGGCCAGATGGACCAGCTCACCGCAGCAGCTCACAGGTGAGGGAGGCCCACAGCATGTCAGCAGATGGGGGAGTGTGAGACCGGGCTTTAAACACTAATACATGAGATTTGTTCATGGAGGAGGAGAGAAGAAAGAAGTGTTGCACATAACTTATTGATGTCTCATATACTACAGCAACAGATGCTTTTTTTCAACCTTTTTCCTCCCTATATTACCCAAATTCCATTAGGATCTAAGATTACTGATCAGGATTACCTTTTTTCCTGGAATGAACACATTTTTTGTTGCCATAATAATGCCCCTCAAATGTCAGGGAAATTATGGAATTGTCATCGACAATAACTCAATAACTTTCACATGGCTCATTTTCAAATTCTACACCCCGTAGACCTTAGTGCGAGGAAGAACTGGATTGATTTTTAAAAAGATCTGTTGCAAAGTTCCTCCGCTAGGGGAAGCTTGCTCTCCAAACGTTTTTGGGCCATAATTTCTAATATATATATATAGATATATAGATATATAGATAGATAGATAGATAGATAGATAGATAGATAGTATATTTATATATATATATTTTACTCACTAGGGGGAGATTTTAATGAAAAACACAGTTTATCATCTGTAACTTCCCAACCTTAAGTTCATTGTGTCTGACTTTAGAGTTTGTGAATTGACACAAGGAAATCTATCTTGTTTTATAACAGAGCTCATAAAACATAGTTAACCGTATTTATCTACATTTTTATCTTTGTGCTTATTGCTGACTTCATAGAAATAGTTAGTTGATTTGAGTCAATATGAACCCACCTTGAGTTGCTGAGTCAACTGTTTGAGATTATTAATGTCCCATTATTAAGTCCCATTTCAGTTGAGGGGATCAATCAGGGGGTTTGGCCTGATTGAAGCTTTCTTTTATAATAAACACAATAGGATAATTAACAGAAAATGCCTTTCATTCTCTTTGTTGTTAACGTTGCTCTCAATATTCTTAGACTTTGCCCTTCATGAAGGAATTCATGAGTCAAATATCAAGGTTAAAGGTACATAAAGAACCGTTCATATCATAAATTGTGCACAATGTCACTGATACTGCATATCAGACACTCCTATGTTCCTCACAAATGCAGTGATTGTATGAAAAGTTGACATCTCCCTTTATCAAGGCTGCACACCGTCTCTATCTCATACTGTATCTATCTTCAAAATATGTTTTCTCCCCTTCTCCTTCCTCTCACAGGTGTTCTGGTTATGAATTCTTTAGGCTGAGGTTGTGGAACACAAAGACAGGATATGACCAGGCTTATCTTGTCATGTGTGGAGTCTGTTTCAGGCTGAAGAGCAGCGTTCTTGACCCGGTTAGCCCAGAGGAGCACCTTAACTCTGTCCATAAATCATGCTGAGGTCTACGGAAAAGCTGTGGAGGGTTGCACCCGGTGATGGGGCGGCCCGGACACATGGTCACACTTCTCTGTTTATCTGCGATGGATGCCAGATAAGCCATGGGAGAGCAGGAGGCAGTACAAATGCTTAGCATTGCAGAGAGTTCTCCGCACAAAGACAGGGGATTTTCAGAAAAACAAAGCGAGAGTACAGTTCATATTAAAAGGTCCACTAAGGTCTGAGAAAGTCTCCTTAACTGAACTCCTATTTCATAAACCTCTTGGGAAATGGACATAATGTTTATAATATGTATAAAGACACTAGTTTTAGTTTGCTGTGTTTTTTCCTCTTACTTTGTAATGACCAACAGTGATAAATCATACATTACCCATGAGCCTTTGTATAGAGTCCGGAAGGACACATGGACAGAAAATAAATGAAATGTGCTTATCAGTAAAACGCATTCACATAGTAGTGTTACTTACCTTCCTGTGTATATTATATATGTAGTATAACAATAATGTATACTATATCTAAATACTTGTACTATATGATGATGTACAATAAAACGACAAGGGAGGAAGTTTGTTACATTGGTGCTGGATATGTATGAGAGCAGTATGAGAGCAGCCAAGTGGTTATGGATGGGTTTATGGTCAAAGTGGAACTGCACCAAGGATCGGTTCTGAACCCCCTTGTTGTTTGCTATAGTGATGGACAGGCTGGCAGACGAGGTGAGGCAGGAGTCTCCATGGAGTATGATGTTCTCACATGACATTGTGATCTGTATTGAGAGCAGAGAGCAGGTGGAGAAAAACCTGGAAAGCTGGAGGTGTGCACTGGAGGGAAGAGGAATGAAGGTAAGTCACAACAAGACAGAATAGATGTTTGTGAATGGAAGGAACGGCGAGGATGCAAGGAGGAGAGATGGGGGGTTGAAGTACTCGGGGTCAACTGTTCAGAGCAACGGGGAGTGTGGAAAAGATATGAAGAAGTCTGTGCGAGCAGAATGGAAAAGGAGAAGAAGAGTGTCAGGAGTTATCTGTGACAGAAGAGTAGCAGCAGGAATGAAGGGAAAGGTTTCTGAAGATGGTGATGAGAGAAGCTCTGCTGGATGGTTTAGAGATGGTGGATCTGACCAAAAGAGAGAAGGCAGAGCTGGAAGTGGCAGAGCTGAAGACGAGGTTGGACAAGATTAGAAAGGAGCACATAAGAGGAACAGTCCAGGTTAGACCTCTGAGACAGATTGAGAAGGGTTGGACACGTGAAGAAGAAGAGATAGTAGATCTACTGGTAGAAGGATGCTGGAGATGGAGCTGCCAGGCAGGAGAGTCTTAGTATCTGTGTCATGATATATCTTTTAGTAGAATAAGAATAATATCATTACATATATTACTTTTTTGTATCGTATATATGTACTGTATGATCATTTTTTCTACTATATATGTACTAAAGGATAAAACTTACAATTATTGATATGATGTTATTATATCGAACGATATATCATCCATAGTACATAGTACCTTTAAGGGTAGTTTTAATTCAGTGCTTCTACAACACAGAAGATTTGGGGCTTTTCAGGGATTTGCCCTCTCGTTCTGGGATGGCAGCAAAGGTCTAGTTAATTTAGTAGGCATTTGTCTGCATATTAACATGATTTGAAACACACGGACCGACTTGCCTCTCCTCACGTTCTCTCTGAAGGAGCTGAGGTGAGTCACAAATGGGAGCATCCTCTTCGTCCTTGGTGTCCCCTGCCGAGTGATGCAGGGAAGCTAAACTGTGCAGCCTACCTGCTATGACATTGAAAAATTGCTCATTTCCATTCAAAAACTTCCATTTCTACACATTTGAATCTGTCCAAGACAAAACAATACAGCATGTCTTCTGATAAGACATGAAAGATGTCATTGATATACGACGGGGGTCACACAACCTTACTGTCTGCAAAATATCCCCCTTTCGGTATCAGAAACGGCTTCAATCATGCTAACCCCTTAAGTACGCTGCATTGCTGTTTGATACATCCAGTGTGTCGCAGGATAAAATGATGGTGTCCTAAATCAATGTAGCAGATGTGAGCGTATCTCCCAGTTGTGTGCTGCTGCTGCTGCTGCTGGGTTGGTGGTTTCAATCTGGAACGCATAAAACAGATAGCAGGGTTCTTGGATTTCACCGCAGAGCTTCAAAGACGGTCGTATGTTGAAATTCAATAAGCAAAAACTGGACATCTGGGCCGCTGAGTGAAGCAGGTGCAGCGTGTTGAAAATGCCAGACACAAAGACCGGAAGCAGATCGACACAAGCCAGAACTCTGACCCCTGAAGCCCTCTTGAGGGGCTGCTGTATCCGTCAGTCTCTCCATGTGTGTGTGTGTGCGTGTGTGTGTGTGTGTGTATGTGTGTGTGTGTGCATGTGTGTGTGTGTGTGTGTGTGTGTGTGTGTGTGTGCAGCTAAGTGTGCCTTTGTCTTTTCAAACAGAAAACATACGAATCATCTGTTGTCCTGATTCATGTAACGATGTCTTAATCAAAAACGATACCTGCTGAAACTCTTGTGAATAGGTGGGTAAACGGTTTGTACCCCCTGCAACAACTCTTGTCTTTGATTATCTCTGTCTTCCCTGTTTTCATTCCACAACAGCTCAACATGATTTGTCAGCTGATATATTCGGTTCAATCAGGAGAGACGGAGAATAAAGTACGGATTAACGTTTATCACAACAGATATGTGATCATCTGTATGTGAAAGTATTTGGCGCTCGGACTCTTTGTGATCTCAGGGTATCTGCTGATATAGCCCCATTTGGAGACTGGCGGTGGCGGCTGATGACTATGCTGAGACTAATGAATCATGCAGTTGCAGGATTTGCGAGGACTGAGCGGACAAGTGAAGTTGGAGGGCGCACATAGAAGCAAAATGAAAGAACTAGATGGACGGAGAAATTTAAGTTGACGGTGCTAAGATAATAGTTTTGAGTTTTTCTTTGAGTTAGCTGCTAATGGCTACTAGTTGCTAACTGCTTTTCGCTGCATTTATCTCTAATAATTACAGATATAGGCTGCACACATAATACTTTACGTCGCCAAAATATGCCTTTTTGCCTTGGGTTTATATGGATGTAATGGATGAATGATTCAGCTCGATTACTACCCCCCCCCTCCTAACACACACACACACACACACATTCCTACTGCCTCTCAGTGCAGTAGGTCAAAGTGAAAACAGGAAGTACAATATCGTTAGCCTTTGTTGTCTCTGTGTCTCTGCTGATGACTAACCTGGATCCAGCTAGACCACATTAACTGTTATTAATAAAAACAACACAATAGTTTTTGAATAATGGCTTTGTCAGATCAACAAATGATATGCAAGACCAAACCTGCATGATGTCTCACTTTTTGCCAGAGACTGAAACCTGTCTGATCGGTCGACTGTTCTATAAACATTCTTTTCATTATAAATATGAAAGACTGAAGTTTTAATGAACAAGAATTATTCTTAAATTTCAGAAGCTTTTTCCAACTCTGTGAAAAATAATCCGCCTTAAACTGAAACTACCATTGAAATCCCAAGACTCAGACCGGCATCTGCTTAAACACATCCAGTTACTACGACTGACAAATAACAGAAAGAGAGGAGGAGACAGAATGGCTGAAACAGAGCGGGCCACACCGCCTGTGAGCGAAAGGGGAAAAACACCGAGGAGGAAACGAATGATGGTGGAAAAAAGAAAGACGATGGCTTATTTTGAGGGATATCGCTCTTCTCCAGATGTTTAGCAGCGCACACAGAAAAACGATTTGATTGATTGGAGGTTGGATTCGTCATTGTGAGGGTCAGATTTGTTTCAGAGGTGGGGAGGAAAAAATAGTGTGTGGGGTAGGGGAGTTTAGAGCTAACAACAACTTGCATTTTTGCTTCTGAGTTCTCTCACACACACACACACAATCACGCCCAACTGGATTCAAATAATAATCCGGTAGACACAATCAGTGATGTAAAACACAGAGTACCTAGAAATCAATGCAGAAGATCCAGATGTGTCCGGAAACATCATTTTATGATGCTGAGATGATAACAGAAAGAATCACATCACATTAAACTTTAATGTCCTGCTCAGCTGTTTAGTTGAGAACACTATGAGTCACTATTTTTATAATGAAAAATGTGACTGAATCGGTTTAGAATATGACAGAGTGGCTGCATGTTTATGCAAAACAGTAAGAGGCCAAATGATAGAGCCCTGGGGGACACCACAAGTCAAAGGGGCCTAAAGTCCTATTCAATAAGCAGGATTTTTTTTTTTCCGGCATATTAAAAGGTTCGTAGAATAAGATAACTTAATACAACAGAAAAAGAAAAATATGGGTCAAAAAGTTTTATTTTTTTTAAAAAACATCCTTTAGCAAAGGGTTGAACTAATCTAATCGTGAAATATCCTCGGATTCTTCCAAAAAAAATGTATTTTACAGTTTAAAAACATGCTTCAACAAAGGATTTCTCATTTTATAGTCTATTTAGAGGGTCTAAGATCGTAAATAAATAAATGCCCCCTAAGAAGTGAAATACGCAAAGACATCATTTTTTTCACATTTGTTTTCCTTGGTAAGGACATTATAGGGTTTTAACAGCAGGTTTAACACGATACATTCACTAAATATACATATATAGAGGTGCCAAGACCGCAGAGAGCGGAACATTGAACCCTTGGCCACATAAAACCCAGAGTTTCCAGTGAATATACACCCTGCAGAGGTTATTAGTTTTTCACAGGGCCATCGGATGCTCATGCACACCAAGGTGAAATTTAGAGGCATCAGTTTACCTGCTTTGCATGTTTTTTCATTTGTGATAGGAATCCAGAGCATCTGGAGGGAACCCTCACAGAGAGGTCTGGATTGAAATCCAGAACCTTCTCACAGTGAGTCGACACACACTAACACACACGACTAACACTAACACACTAACCATTGGTCTTTTTAAAGGAGTGAAATCTGAGGGTCGTTTTCCTACTTTTTTGTCCGTCAGTGACTGAAAACAGATTAATCCACATTATATTTTACTGAATAATAATAATGTTTACTGATTATTATCACTTTTGTTATACAATGTATATACATTGTTAAATGTGAGATTAGTCCTCTGCATTTGACCCATCCCTGTAAAGCAGATTGGGATTCAGGACTAAGAGATAGGATCACCTTATCATAGGATAGCAAAAGACCACAAGAAACTAGAACTAGGTGAACTAGGATTCTATAATGTCTGTTTTTGGTGATATAACAAAAAAGTAAAATAAAATGAAAAGCAGTATGAAGCGGTAGATATGTGGGTATGATCTCTTAAACCCAGAAAGAGATATGATCAAAAACTTAAACAGAACAATGAATCTCAAACATCAGTTTCTGGACATATATTTCCATTCAGGTTTGTGACCTGGAGAATTTTCCTGGAAGTGGTTTTTGTTTCATGCATGCATGTATCAGGAGGCTGAAACAAGAGGATTTTGGTTTGCTGATAAATTCTGCAAATAGAGATGACCTTCTGTGTAAGGACATATGGGGATGTCGGGGTGCTGTCAGTCTATTCCGATGCAGCCACTGTCTTCCAAAATGATTCTCCCTTATTGAGTGAGAGAGAATCTTAAAAAAATAGTCAAACGAGGAAGAAACTTGATTAAAGTCAGAGTGGTTATATATCAATACAATCCCTCCTCCTGTATCAGAGCCTCAAAGCACCGATGAAGGACCAATAAAGTTTCAGAGTGTGAAAGAAAAACCATGACCCCAAACACCCTTTAAGACTGGGAGCGTGTTTTCTCCGGTTCAGACTCCTTCATTGTAATTTCACATGTCGGAATCTGAAAACAGGGCCGTTAACAGGCGCGGAAGTCGAATAACTTGGGCCGTTCACCAAGCCGCAGCAGCAGTATGTGATGCTCCTGAGATGCATCAACACGCTCCACAGCTGTTCCAAGTGAAAGGAAGAAAAGAAAAAATGAGACGGGGAGAGGGGAAAGAACGAGAGAGAGGAGGGAGGAGGAAGGCCTGGCATAAAGATTAGATTAGCACTTTAAAACATCTGTGAAATCATCCGGCCCAGGCTACTGCTTCCCCACAGACTCGGGTTTGATCTCATATTTTCTTCACCCCGCCTCCACCCATGCCCTCCGCCTCTACTTATCTGCACAGTTTGCTCCGTCATTCTCCATTTACTTTAACGGTGAGGCTGTTATTGTTTCATCTTTTGTCTATCTTAAATACCATTACCGTATATTATGATACTGTCTATGTAGCGTGATTTGTCACTGGGCCAGAGAGCACCAATGTCACCTAAGGCATAAAATTCTCTGACTACAGCTTGGTTTTCTAGAAAATTGCTCCGTCTCAAACAATTTTTGAACTCATCTCCTTTATTGTTGTCCACAAGGTGTGTCAGGTGCTTTCACCAAAGTGAAGTTTCAGCACCAACTTACACACTATTGTGACTTTTGGGGAATTCCTGACATCAGTAATGGTACAATTCTTATTGTGTTCTTGTGGTGAATGCAGAGCAGCAGTATCTTCGGTAATGGATCAATTTCATGCCTGCAACAGGAGAGAGGCAGACAGCCAGGCTCAGATTCACTGAAAAAGAAAAGAACTATTATCGAAAGAATTTGTTCATGATTAGATGGGTTTGTTTCAATATTAAGTAGCTTTGTTGGTCTAACGTAACCCTTTAATGTCCTCACCCGGAAAAAAACATGGGAATAATGATAAGTTTCGCATTTATTCATTTCATTTTAATCAATTTAATTGTAATTTAAAACTCTAAATTGACCATAAAATGAAAAAATTGTTTGATCATGCATGTTTTGAACAATTAAAAAAGGCTTTTCAAATTATTTAATGATAACATTTATTTTTAATGGGAAATCAATTTTTAATTAGATTAGCTCAACCTTTTCATGAACCATGTTTTTAGAAAACTTACTAGATTAGGTTTCGTCGTAGCAAAATACATAATTCAGTTTAGTAAGTCCTCACATGATTTTATATGGCAAGAAAAAAATCCTACTTATGTAAAAGGACTTCCTCAATAGCCATGGTTAATCCCTCCTCTTCAGTGGAACCGGGGGTGTCCCTCAGGGCTCCATTATTGACCCCTTACTCTTTAGCATGTACATATTCCCATTGGGTCATAGTATAAACAGGTACCGTCAAGTGGAACACATTTTTCAGTGAGAAACAACAACAAAGTAAGACTCCAAAAGTGCTCAACCAAACAGCTGAGGAAGAGATTAAAGGGTTTTAATGTACTACTTGGTCAATGTAATGTTTCAGTGTTGGTTCGACTTGAAATAGATTCCATTTTATTTTGTAGGATTGGTCCAACTAATTTTGCAAGTTAAAATGACACAATTTAATTGAGTTTATCAAACCCAAATAATTTAACTTGGCCCAACAGAATTACTCGGTTCCCTGAAGAAAGCCTTTTTATTATTGAATACCTTTTTTTTTGTTTTAATCAAATGAATCCAAATAATACCTGTTGAGTTCAGAACAAGTTGAGTTTCCACATAGCTTCGATCAAAGGTACAGACAAAGAAACGCTTACGCGTCTACTTAATTGAACCTTTTAAAACGGAAGTTGTTGAGTTTCATCCGAGTCCTACGTGATAAAATCATATAAATAAATATATAATATGTATTCAAATAAATAAAACAATGGTTTCATACAAAATACATGTTGAATTCTGTAGGGAGAGAGAGAGAGAAAGAGAGAGAGAGAAAGAGAGAGAGAGACAGAGAGAGATTGACATGGGAGAGAGAGCCATGAACCGGGACAGACTATGTCTGAAATAAAGGACATTTGTTTCGAAAACCACTTTAAAATGCCATTTATTCTCTTGCTGTGCTAGAATACAAACTGCGCTTTAGTTGAAAACCCAGGTTTTACAGACAATTCCATCATCAGCCAGATGTCCAGCCCAGAGCTTTACTGGAAGCAGGTACCTTTTACAGATAAAAACAAGCTGCCACATGGTAATACAGATTCCCAAAACTTGGTCTGAGTCAAGATCAGGTGTATGTGTTTGTGTTTGATCTGATGTGTCATACATTTGGCTAATGGCGACAACAGCTAGTAGGAAGGAAGAGAGGAACGGCCAGCATGCTTCTAGTACATCAACAAAGCCTGTTCTGATAATTATGTGTGCTGTGGAAGGGGGTTAGTCCAAGATTGTTTTCAAGAAGAGGTCAAGTCAATTTTATTTACATAATGCCAAATCACAACAAATGTTATTTCAAGGCATTTTTCAAAAAGAGCAGATCTACACTGTACCATGAGCAAGAACCAGAAGACAGAAAACAGCCTTTAAATAGAGACTTAGAGCAGATAACCTCCAGATAACCTCACATAACTTCGATGACGCTACAGTTACGCGCTTTTGTCAGACTACGTACCCAGCTCATATTCAAAGAGGCAGTAAAATGTATCTAGTGGAATAAAGTAGTTAAAATGAGGTCCAGCAGCTATGAGGGATACACACTACATAGACACACACTGAAACCATCATTGATGTAGCACTATCACCCAGAACGTATCTCAAATACCTGTCTTATACCTGATTGCATGAAGTGATTGATCTTAGAGCTGTCAGATATGGTTCAATTAGAGCATCATGCTGTTTAATTTGTAGTTCACAGTCACCAAAATGATTCAGACGATGGTTGATTCTCCCACATGTGTTCCATCCATAAACCAGCTTTGGGGATAACAAAAATACTTACCGGAATTCACCCTTCATTCAATCACTTTTTCCAACGTGAAGTGATAACGCCATATGTACATTGGTAATCTTTAACCGTCAATCAATATCTCAAAGTCATCTGAACAGTCAGCAGGTTCTTGAACCCCCGACGCCCATCTTTCTTTCTCCCTTATTCCTCTTCCAGGCTTGGTTTGGACGACTCAGCAGCCCAATAACATAAATCACAAATCTGTTTGCGGCCCGAATGAGAAAACCAACCCTGAAGCAGAATGAACATCTCTTTTTTCCCTCTAAAACACACAAATATTCACAGACCTGCACGTTAACAAGCACAAATCTGAGAATGGCCTTCAGCTGTCAACAAAGGTGTTCCAATCCTGCAACAGGTTATTTTTATATGTATTAACAGGAAGGGAGAGATCATGAAAACCAAAAGGGACATGGAGGAAATTATAAAATGCAAGGGTTGAAATGTAGAGGAGCAGAACAGAAAATGAGGAAGAAACAGAGAGATGAATAGAAGGGCAAACCTGCTATGATGATACAGGATATGAGCCAAGAAGGTCAGGCGCTACATGCATCAGAGCGTTGTAGCAGAGGTAACAGCAAAACGGAAGGAATTGTCACGCCAGCATTTAAAAATAGTAAACTCAAATCCTTCTAATCAAGCTATTTGCTCATGTTGAGTAAAGTAGTCAACCACGGTGATAATCGCCACACAAATATGCGGCTTTTTCCATGTTAAAGAGCTGAAATCTGACCGAATGGAGTCTTCAAAATTCAGGAAGCTAACACTGACCCGTTTTTATACAACCAATTCTGTTGCAGCTTTATTGTGCCTCACTCTTCCACGTAAACGTTAAAATGGCTTTTTAAAAAAAGCCTTTTTGCTCCTCCTCTAACTGCCGCAGAAGGCAGTAACAGAGCTGAATGGACGTCTGAATAAATGCAGCGGAGAAGAGGCATATATAAAATGATAGAACAGATGCACATCGTGTCTGTTTTGCTTGCAGAACACTGACATGATATTTAAAATCACACAGCGAAGCAAAATTGTGCAGCTGTTGGATTGTTCATTGTGGCGCTATTGCACAATCTCTGTAAAAGTTTTATTGCTCAATAGCTGTCCTGAAAGATCAACTTTTGTTTAACTTTGTCTGTTTGGAAGAGGATGGAGAGAGAACTGATGATAGAGAAGGAAAATCCTTTTGAATGGACTTTGTGAGCCTGTTTTTCCAACTTAAAGCGACTAAAATACCAAATGTCAGAGTTGTTGTTTTTGATTGGTTGCCAGTATTTAGAGGGTGGGTCTTATGTCATTCAAAACTGTCAGAGGATACTCAAGAGAGGAGATCATGGATGTTTTGGGAGAGCAGTGAAGATATCACCATTCAACCTGTCTGCCAACTTGGCTAGCCTGTTGCAAAAAACATCCCCTGCCTAAAAAGTAGATCACTAATACACTGTTTAATAAATGTCTATAAAACTGCCAACCGAAACAAGGTCCACTCTCTTGTCTGTTGTATACTTTTGGGGGTTTTATATTTGTATTTCATCCAGATGGCATTGTCACTTGAATAGAGAATTTTTTCCCTCTTCATCCAAAATCCAAAAACTGAAATCGTGTGAATGTTTAGAACCAAACGTCACAGAGTAAAAAGGCACAACACGGAAAAAGAGAAACATGGGAAGCAAAAGAAATTTCCAGTATTTCCACATTGCAGTTAAATGCTAAAAGTTACAGTACGGACAGCCACAGCATGATTGCAATCATGGTTAAAAACTTAATTGATATATTACAGCCTTCTAAACATTAAGGTCTAAATTAGGAGTGAGATTTTACTGCTTTTTTCTACATACTTATTTAATCCATGTAACTCCTCTTAAGTAACAGTTACCATACATTTTGATGTATATGCTGCTCTTTTATTTATTGTAATGAGTGTTTTGGGTCAATATTCCATCTGTTGGAGGATTATTGTGGGTCTATTCTGACTGTAGGTCCCACGTGGTGCAGGATATGTATGAGAGCAGAATGACAGTGTTCAAGGAGGAGGTGGGACTACACCAAGGACAGGTCGTTAGCCCCTTCTTGTTTGCTATGGTGATGAACAGGATGAGGTCAGACAGGATCCGTCGTGGACTATGATGTTCACAGATGACATTGTGATCTTAAGTCAGAGCTGGGAGCAGGTGGAATAAAAAGATGGAGAGGTGGAGGTATGCCCTGGAGAGAAGGGGTATGAAGAAATGAATGTGTGCGTATGAAAGGGAGGCAGGGGGAACTTTGAGTATGCAATGAGTAGAGGTGGAGAAGGTGCAGGACTTTAAATGATGGGGGCCAACTGTTCAGAGCTACGGGAGTGTGAAAAGATGTGAAGAAGCGAGTACAGGCAGGGTGGAGTAGGTGGAGAGGTGTTTCAGGAGTTATCTGTGACAGAAGAGTAGCAGCAGGAGTGAAGGGAAAGGTTTCTTGATGGTGGCGGGAGCAGCTCTGTTGGATGGTTTAGAGACGGTGGCTCTGACCAAAGTACATGAGGCAGAGCTGGAAGTGCTCAGATGTTCTTTGGGAGTCAGGAGGATGGAGAGGATCGGAACGGAGCTCATCAGAAGGACGGCCCAGGTTAGACGTCTAGGCAAGAAGAGAAGGGATGGATGCTGGAGCTCGAGCTGCCGGTTAGGAGGAAAGGGGAAGACCAAAGAGGAAGTTTTCTGGATGCGGTGAAAGAGGATATGCAGTTGGTTAGTGTGACAGAGGAAGATGGAAATAGGAAAAGAAGATCAATAGTATAAAAAGTATTTTTAGCGAGTTTCTTTGTAACTTCATTTCTACATACAGTAAACCCCTATCCAAAGAGCACCTCCAACAAACGTAAGTCCTTTTGAGTCTCACGTTTTTTGATGTTTTTAATATCTACAGTTGGAGCTGTTTAGAGTCGGTGTTTTAACCCCGAGCCCCTGCTGTCTACATATGGAAATGTCCTTTAGGAAATAACTTGAATGTTTATTCCTGTTCCATTGGTGTGTGCTTGTGAATGGTTTCTGGTCCTGATAAGCAGGTTGAGCCAAGCCTCTCCCACTGATGTACGAATGTGTGTGTGGCTAGTTCCTGTTTAATGGTTGCTAATAGCACAGTTCCTTGCTTTCAGATTGTAGATGCCTCCAAGGCAGAAAGGAGAACAGGAAACCAATCATAATTTCAAAATACATGTGGCTCTGGGTCAAATCGCTGAGTCACTTCCATCTTAGCATTACCTGGCCTTAATAATGAACGCCAAATGAGTTCCAGAAATGTTAATTATATCCCTCCGCTTCCCCTCTTTGAACTTTTGGTAGCACCGCTTCCAACCAGCAGAGACCGGAGAGGTTCCATTTCCATTGAACCAGAACCTCCCGACAGTTTTTAATTCTCAACGTGTGAATCTTGTAAATGTGCTCAAAGAATCAAAAAGTAAGTATTATTCCCCCTGTCAGCTCAGAAAAGTCGACATTTTCCAGTCTGATCTGAGTCCAGTTCGCATGTTTATGTTGGGGGAAAACATGCCATGACATCCCGAGTGACACCGCGGGAATATTTTCTGTCAAAAGAATTAGATAATTTCTAAGAAACCTCCAGCTGTGAAATAGACTAATGCGTGAGGTTTATAAGCAGGCAGGAGGGGGCCGGCTGTCCAGTTAAACGGGGGGATAACGTGTGGGAAAAGGTTATGGCGATCATTTTTGTAACAGAATCCAGAACATAGGAATATTAAATGAGCGGTAACCTCCATGACAACTTTCCTTTTTCTCAATTTTCCTATTGTCTTTCCACCCATGGCGGCCTCTATAAGGTGGGAATTTGACCGTCTAGAAGGGGAAGAGGAACCTCGGCCAGGAATGCCACTTCCGACATGGCAGTTCTCAGGGAAGCAGGAGGGCTGGGAACAGGAAACTCCCCAGAGCACATCACGGAAATAAATATTTAAAGAAGTGTGTGTGTGTTTGTGTTGGATGATGAGGTACCAAAAGTGTAAGCAGAAGAAACAGAAAGGGAGCACAGGAAGTGGGTTGCATTAAACAATGACTTATACAGAGGGGAATAATGGGAAGGAGCGCCAACACTAGTTATGCCTGAAAAGAAAGGGACAGAAAAAGGAAAAGAGAAAAACAGATGGAGGAATTAAAAGCAGGGGAGAATAGGAGTTGTGCACAGGTGGAGTGGACAGATGGGTGGCTGGGTGGATGATGGAAAATCTCTTTGTCCTTCGCTCTTCCCCCTTCTTCTAATGACGTGGCGGCGGATTTGCGGCGGCGGTTGTTTTCTTCTGGTCAGCTCCTACACACAGGTGTTCACAGGCATATCCCCCAATTTTATATCTCCCAAGGTTCACCCAGTGTTTTCATAATGTTTAAAAGAGGATATGGTTTTTCGTTGAGAAACCAGTGACATGTGGGATGGACATATGGAAGCCATCATCTACTCGCTTCAGACCGGCGGAGGGTTAAGGATGAATCGGAGGAGGCAGAGGATGAGGGGAGAGAGGACGACGGCACGAGGGAGGAAAACCACTGGAAAGGGATCATCTATCCTATACACGTCTAAAATTCACCATATCCTCAACTAGTGAGCGAAAAGAAGTATTTTGGAAATAAACATTGTGTTATAGTAATATTCTACCTTAGTGAGGCAAAGACTGAGTAATGGGCTTTTGTCAGGAGGTGAGACAGGTGGGCAAAAAGAAAAAGATGAGCTAACTATGTTAGCAAGAAGCTAGTCGGCTAAACTTTTGCTCATATGACTGAAAACTTACAAATACAACGACTAAATGAAGAATGAGTAGGATTTAAGTAGATGTTTAAAAACAGTTTTCGTCCACTTAATGGAAGTTTGCTCACCTTTTCGGGGCATTAAAGCTAACGGACGCTTAAAGCTAACGGACGCTAACTGTAAAGAAGCACATGCACATTCAACAGCAATATTGTTTATGCCACATTTAGCTCCAAATAATTAATAATAGTTAATACTTAATATAATGACTAGGTCTTATGTACCTTCTTACGAATAAGGTGTGAAATGAAATTTCTTAATGTTAATTAGATATCTGATCTAAATGTTAATGTTAGATCTAAATGTTAGATTTAATTGTTCACTGAATGTAAATGTTACATTTAAATGTTAGATTTAATGGTTCAATAAATTGAAATGTTGAATCCAACTTCGTGAAGCTAATCTTAAAGTAAACGTTACATTTAAATGTGGATTCTAAATGTAAATGTTTAATGTTAAATGAAAATATTTACATTTAGTAAATGTACTCTAAATTTAAATGCAAATGTTAAATGTACATATGTACATTAATATGTAAATGTTAGGTGGAAATATTGGATAGGCCATTTTAGCGGATGCTATTGCTGTCGGCGCAGAAGACGAAGTATTGCTGAAACTCTGGTTGCTTCTCTCTTCATCAGGTTTTTACTTTCGTAACTTCTGCTGATCGTCAGTATAAAATTGTTTATTTGCATACCTCATATTTAGTTTGGTGAAGCACATTAACATTTAGCATGTAAAGCTTTTTGTCGTGGAACTTGTTCAAGCAGAACAATAGATTTAAATAAAAAAGGGATTATATTCGTAAACATAGATTTAAAGAAAAAATGATGTGAACTAATGGTTGGTTCTTGAAATAAGTTGGATAAAAACTATAAATGTTTTGATAAAAAACAATTAAAAAAAATGCACGTTTCTCCAACGGAACCTCATTAAATACCAACTCTATGGGGGTTTAAGATGTATATAAAGGTGAAATTTTGTCTTTGGCGGTACAGAAATATTCTTCTAAGGTGCAGACAGAAAGGTTCAAAAGTGTTCAAAGGTACAGCGTTTGAACTCTGTAGGAGAACCAGTGCAACAAAGCATTCGTACCATTTTAGGTCCATTCCACTACCTGTATTACATGGTGTTCAGGTCCTCAGGGCTCCACTCCTGCACTGAGGGTCCCTCTGAGGTTTCATATGTCGATTTGAACCACTCATAGAATGACTCACTCTCCTGTTCCATTGGTGTGTGTGTGTGTGTGTGTGTGTGCGTGTGTGTGTGTGTGTGCGTGTGCGTGTGTGTGTGTGTGTGTGTGAGTGGACACCTCACACTAATTGGCTCTTTATTAACTTAAAGAATTACAAGAGGGACCAGATGCACTTGGCACATTTTTCCAGCTGTCACGGCACCATATGAGGCTAATGTCGCTGTCATCTGAATTTATGAATGAAGGGAAAGTGGTCGATGATTAATTGGCCATTATCTGTTGAGAGAGATGAACATTAGCGATGAATAAATTCACACAATTTGTCTTCTTTTTTTTCAGTGGGGTTATGGCCCTCCTCGATAATTAATAAAGGGCAACCACTCTTTCCATCTGAAAGCCTATATGTAATTGAACAAACCTGGCTGCTCCAATGAAATTAGTCACTGACCCTTGGGTTTGTTTCACGCAGAAGACAAATTGCTTTCTGGAGAAAAGGCGCAATGTCCATAAAGCTGGGGAAAGGGGAAAACGAGGAGTCAAAGTAGCAGCAAAATCCTCCTAAAAGCCACAGCTCCAGATTTATGAGTGCTGAGGGAGGAGAAGAAGAGGCCTCCGTGTGTGAGTGAAAGACATTCAGTGTTTACCCGTCCACCTGTCTGGTGTAAAGACCTGAACACGCACCAATCAATCTTGAGAGAAATGGCAGGCAAGGAAGTGCTACCCTGTCTAATTTGAATTATTTTCAGGTTGCAAACATAGAAGAAAGCTTGTTAAGGGCTTTGGTGTCTGGTTTTGCCTTCAGTCTCTGAGTGTAATCATATGTTTGGATCATTCTGTGACTTCCTCCCTTTTATCTCCTCTGCTCAGTGGGCACAGACTGCAAGCTTCAGTGTTACTAGCTACTGTTGCTAATAAATACAGAAGGGCCTCAGACTTTATCCAGATGAAGACCCTCAGGGGAGATGAGCAAAAACAAGGGCTCTGTTTCAATGATGACAACCCTGGTGATGAAATACTGGAGCTCACGCTCCAATACTCTGCAGCGCTTCAGTGTCTGCACTTGCTTGGTACGCTTTACATGCCTGAAAGTCAGGCTGCAGGAATATGGATGTGAAACGGCTCCGTGACGGCCCGAGAACCCGGGCCTGTCCTCCATGTGTCGGGAGGATGTTGAGATGTTGAGGAGAATCACATCCAATCTGTCCAAGGACAACCTCCGAGAAAGGTCCCCTCTTAATTTGGCCCCTTGCCACATTTTAAAGTGTATATGAAACGTCTCTCTATCTATCTGTCCTCCATCTCTTACCACATGGCGGAGAAGGCAAACGGCACAAAGGATGAAAACCGGCTGCATCTATATGTGGAAGCGAAAACGTTAACAGATAGTCTGGCATTACCTCACAAAGAAATTGAAAAAATTATTTCGAACAACACTGTGATTGTTAAAGAGAGGATCTTTGTTTGTCCGTCAGTTCATGCCTGTTACTGTCAGATCCAATATAACTGTACTGCAGTAAAATTCTGTTCAATTATACTAATAATCGCTAATAGGAGCCTTTAACTTATACGTGCTACTCCATAACGCCAATACGTCCATTTCTCTGTTATCCTTTGCAGGGGACTGGAGAATATCCCAGCCCTATCTTTGTTGCATTTCTTTTGGACTGTGGGAGGAGGCTGGATCAATCACAATGCAGACACGGAGAGAACATGCAATCAATCCATCCATTTTCTGCAGCCACTTATCCTGTGGTCACTTGAGCCTTTGCCAGCTGACATTGGCTGAAAGGTGGGGCCCACCTACACACACAGAATCACCAATTTACCTCCATTGTATGGTTTTGGACCTTGAAAGGAAGAAAACGGCCTGAGGACCTCCGGCGGATTTGAAGCCAGAGCCTTCTTGCTGTGACGCAACAATGCTTACCACTATGCCCTATTGTGACACTGTATGTTAATCAATCAAAATTCTCATAAGCTTATTTAACTCATGATCATAATCTGTGACTGTTCTCCGCTCACAAACAGGTGTTTTAACCTCTGATGAATAACATAAAACCCTTACGTCCAAACCACAGTATGGTCTGTAGTTTGATGAGACCACTCCATATCATTTACCAGGCATGAAGAAGATCCTTGTTCTTATATATTCAGCACCATTACTTTCTGGCTCAGCCTTCAAAATAGCAGAAATGATATGATGAAGACTCCCTGTTCAGAAAATATTGTCTATATACCTAAAATTAGCAGAAAAACATGTTCCGGATCTGAACGGCCTCTTTCCAATTTCATCTGATCTTTTTGCATGAGCCCTCTCTCAAATCCAAAGAACTAGTGATGGACGGCTCTCTCGCTTAACCCAAAATGAGAATTCCATTTTTTAAATCAGTGGGGAAGTACAGTCAACAGTTTGAAAGCAGTCTCAGACCCGACAAAATAACACGTGGGGCAATCTTCAGGGAAAAGACTAACAATGTTCAACAGCATATACTGCAGACACTGTGATAAAAAATATAATGATGGAAATGCCACCTATGCTAGGTGGGGTATATCCCTGAAAATCAGGGATATATCCCTGAAAATCAGGGGTATATCCCTGAAAATCCCCCAATCCCCTGCGTCGTACAAGATATACTCCTTAAGTTGATTCAAGAGCACCTAATTTGGAATAAATCAGAGTAACGGTTGTGAAGCTATGTCCAAAAAGAATCTGTGTTTTTAACAAAAGAGCTCCGCTTATTGAATAAAATATCGGCTATTAGAGTAAAACATGATTTATACAAGATAGATCCCCTCGAGTTGATTCATATGCACCAAATTCAGACTAAATCAGAGCAATGGTTGAGAAATTATGGTCTGAAAACCTTTGGAGATAAAGCGCCCTCTAGAGGAAGGAAATATGCAATTGATCTTTCCCCTAATCACTCCAGTTCTTCCTCGCAGTGATGTTTATGTGGAGATAAAATTTGAATAAGATCCATGAAATAAATCTGGAGTTATCACGTTAACATGAAGGACCTGCAGCAGTAGCGCCGGCGCCGGCGCCAGCGGCGATGACTACTCCATAATATCCCCGACTTAGTGGGGATATAAATATGCAAAAATGGGGCAATCAAATATAGACTTGTTGACGTGGGTTCCTTTTTGAGCACCTCAAACATGAAAAATCTCGTATACCTTAGTCTATTTTCGGTTGTATGAGTCATCTCTTCTCCACGCTGGTAGGACATCAGTCACTCAGGGAGGCAGACGCCATCATGCAGTGATGATAAAGTGAAGAATCATGGCTCTACTTACTGGGGATTTATTCATGCCCCCATAAGAATGACTCATGTCTGTTAAAAAAGAGTCAAAGAATTAGAAACAAACTCCAACTGGGTGGATGTGTTCATGCTGCCCCCTGCTGTTGATGGAGTGGAATCACAGTGTGCTAAATGCAGGTGTGTGCCTTTATTTAAATTTCATTCTGATTTATAACTCTGCTCCAATTTAGGTATAGACGGGTTGTTGTACTTTGTACTCTATTTTAAATTTAAGTAGTGCTACTTTTACTGCAGTAAAGGATGTTTTGACACTCAAGGAAACTATCAAACCCACCAAATAGCGCATGACGTTTAAACAGTAAATCATGTGTTGAACACTTTTACAGTTCTACAGTCATCACTTTGTTCTATTTTAAATGTTCTTCCTGTACAGGATCACAAGAGAACTTTCCCAGCTGATATTGTGCATGAGGTGGTGTACACCCTGGACCAGTTGCCTGTTCCTAATGGGGCCAACAGATAAAGACAAACAACAATTCACGCAAACATTCATTCAGTCACAAAATTTACAGCCACACAATTAATCCGTATTGCTAAACTATTCTCCCCTTTTCCAACATTCTCCATTTATCTACTATTTTATTCTAATCTATTTGTTCTATTTATTTCTAATATTTCCCATTTATCTAGCATTTTATTCTAATATAATATATTCATACGATTAATTTATACTATTTCATTACAGTATTCTACATTTATCTATTACTTAATTCGAATACTCTACTTTTATCTTCTATTGTTTTCCAATATTCTATTCCTTGTACGCACACAGTGGTATTTTTCTGTGGGGTGATTCTGATTTTCTGTAATTTTTAGTTAACGCTGGTGTTTGTCGTTTGACTAATAATTCAAAGGAACGTGATTGTTGGTGCAGAAAAGGACAACTATTTGCATCGAGGAACAAAAGATTCTTCTCACAGTATTACTCTGTACACTTGAATATGAGGGGAGATGAAGACTCCTGCAGATACCAAGTAGCCTCTGGCTGGGTTTCTCAGGTGGGCGAACGTGCACCCTTAGTGGTAGTTTGGGGGTACTGCAGGGAGTACGTCAGTCATGAATAATTCGATAATTCATTTTACCACAATAAATTTAAATTTCTAAATTGCAAATATAAGTCCAGAAAACCAAATTTGTATCCACTTTTATATTCATAATCAGTATTCCCATTTTAAATGTATGAAAGAGAATTAAGGCAACATTGATTTTTTTTCTCATTTATTTCTAAATGGTAATTAAAGTCAGAATTCTGATAATAAAATCGCAAATATATATTCAACCTTATCTTAAAAAATATAAAACATTCTAAAAATAATTCTGAATAATATTTTCAAAGCACTGAAGATAAGGAATTCTAACTTATTTTTGACTGCCTGATACTTCTTTTATTCATTCTGAAAATATACCTACCAAATTGTTTTGGTATTTAGCTGTAATTGTAATTATGTAATTGTAAAGGCAATTATGAAATAAATAATTCAATTTTAACGAAATTAATTAATAAATTTTACATGTAGTGATACTTATAATTTATAATATAATTAATTTCATGGAATATTAAACATATATATAGAAGTACTGTAGACAGTAATTGTAAAATAAATCAATAATTCCAAATTACATGGTTGAAAAAAGTTAGAGAACCACTTCTTCTTCTTCTTCTTCGTCTTTTATTTTTATGACGGTTGGCCAGCAACGTTTGATTGTATTACCCCCACCTTCTGATCTGGAGTTTGGATGGAGAACCTCTGGACCGTAATAGAGGTGATGCAAGGTGAGTGCCTTCAGGTGTGAGCTATCAGCCAATCACTGCTTTCTCCCATAAATGCAGTGTTGTGGGTGCCAGCACGTGGCTGCTGCATCATTCTGGAAGAAGTGCGGAATAGCGGTGAGTGAAACTTGAGGAGGTTCCATAAGTAACAGGAATGAGTTCCTGTTGTGTTAAATTGTGTGTTATGAGATGACAGTGATTGTAACGTTTGAACAACTTCCATTAGCTTTAAACATTCAGTTTTCTTCAGCTGATGCTGGCAGCCCAAATTTAGTTGTACATGAAAACATGATGTGTTTATGTCTTCTGTGTATATAATATGTATTTTTCTCCACCCAGACCGAAGATGTCTGGCCGTGGGAAAAAAGCTCCATCCAAATCAAAAACCTCAGTGTCCCGGTCGACCAGGGCAGGGGTCACTTTCCCAGTTGGCCGCATCCACAGGCTGCTGAGGAAAGGCCACTTTTCAGAGAGGGTTGGCGTTGGTGCTTCAGTGTACCTCTCAGCCGTGCTGGAGTACCTCTGTGCTGAGATTCTGGAGTTGGCAGGAAACGCGTCCCGTGACAACAAGAAGCTCCGCATCGCTCCCAGGCACATCTTGTTGGCGATCAAAAATGATGAAGAGTTTACCAAACTGCTAGCAGATGTCACAGTCTCAGAGGGTGGCGTCATCCCAAATATCCAGGCAATTCTCCTGCCCAAGAAGACAAAGGCACCTAGAGAGGACATGTCGGCCAAAGATATTCAGTCTCAGGAGTTTTAAATTTCTAGTGTTCCAGGTTCTGCAAATGTTATAATATTAAATATATTTACTTATAAATCTGCCTTGTCTTTTCGCTTGTTGAGCAAGACGCTGAAAGCACCGGTCTTTGTGGGGAAGTTGCTAGAGACATATTTCTGCAGAAATGTTTCATTTCCTAAATTTTTTCAAAGGAAACTTACTGGTTTTAGAGGAATGTGAGTGATAAATAGTCTGTATGAGTAATCTTATTTCAACAAATCAAACACTCCAGACTTTGACTTCTAGCAGCTTTCCAACTTATGCATTAAAATATTTATTTTCCTTGGTTAAAACTTTGCAGTTTTAAAAATTACAGTAGACTGGAAAAAAATGGGTATATAGAACTAATATGCTACAAATGATTAATCGTAAATTTTCCTGGTCCTCCAAGATAAGACTAAACTTCCCCAGGATAATGAGTTCTGACAGCTTTAGTTCCTATACGTAAATTATTCCAGGAAAAAGCCGCAATGCTGTCTAAAGTTTTCCTAAGTTGTTTGACTCTGAGGACTGTCATTAGTAAAATACTGAGTGTAAACTAGCGCCATCCAATGTACTCGCCTTTCAGATAGTTGGTTGGTTGCTCAACTAAACATTGTCTAAACACTAGGCTGGATTAAGAAAATGCCTAAACTATGTCTTGGTTAAAGGATTTACGGAGGACCAGCAACAGGGTGAATTTTTAAGGCCAATATTTGTAAAGGGAGGCTTAAACGTTTATTGCTTATTGGAGCGTTTTGATAAATGCAGTGATGACGGTACCGTAAGGAGAAAAAGTTTACAACGGTTGCCTCCTAGTTTAATGTGTTTTTATAACATAAAGACTCTGACTGATTTGAGACTCAGACATTTTTGATATAATTTAAAGCACTGTCCTATGGAAGCAAGTATTTAAAAACAACAACCCCGGATTTGCCTTAAAAGCCCATCAGACGTCATTATTCAAGACTACACTATTTGTTAATATTCTGCATTTGTATATTTTATCTTAATTTGCTATTTTTACTTTAATATTATACATTTTTCTGTTGTATTCCAATCTATATTTATATAGCAATTTATTCTAATTTTGGTTTTCTACTTTTTTATTTAAATGTACATCAATTTAAATCTACAATTTCATTATATTCCACATTATCAACTTTTGTTAATAGTCTACACTTATCTCCTCTGTTATTCTACAGTTTCCTAATGTTCTGCGTTTTTTTTTTAGTTTTTTCTAATCCACATTTATCTAGAGTTTTATTCTAATATTCTGCATTTAAGTACAGTTTTATTATGATACACATTCATCAACTATTTTATTATAATAGTCAACATTTATCACCACGATATATTCCAAATCCTTAATTTGTTTAGTTTTTTTATCCTACATTTATGAACTGATATTTCGTTTGTCTACAGTATTTATTCAAATGTTCATTAGTATTTATTCTAATAGCCGACAATAAACTTCTGTTTTATTCTTTGACATTCATCTACCGTTTATTTATTTTGCTACGGACCTATCATTGAGCTGTTTCCTTAAAGTATTCAATTTATATATTGATTTATTCTAAAAGAGAATATACAACAATAATCCACTCCTGTGAGTCGGGTAATGACGTAAACATAGTGTTTGTTAATTAACTTTTGTTGCAAACTAAACGCTGTCTGTACTGTCGGTTTCGTAACTCTCTTGAACGCTGCCGCTGCTGAATGCAGCCTTGTGGGTACAGACGTGCTGACGTAAGACGTGTGAACAACAAACAGTTGTTAGACTTCAACAAGCTAGCGAATGGTAACGCCAGACCAAAACAGGTCCAACGTACGTCTCCCGGATAGGGAGAGACCTCCGAAACTGACACGGCTGGGATATCGTCATAACTTCATGATATTTAGCACTAGTAGTACCGACAGATGTTGGTTACCCTGCTCTGACGTTAGCCGCCGAAACATGCTCATTGCCCGGAGTGTGACGCCTGCTTTATTTTCTGGCAGCCGCTGCTCGATGCTTCGGATGTGAGCGGAGTTGCACCGCGACAGAGGGCGAGACAGGAGCCAGGGGGAAATCTTCTTGACACTCTGTAATGGACTTTATCGGGGGCAAACAGGCGAGCACATGCAGAGAAGCAAGCTTGCGACCGTTCACGGGCCTGGACGTCATTGTTGGACAACAACTTTAGCGAGCTAGCTACCGTTAGCCCCCGTCGAATACATTCAGATTAATCGGTTAGGTTACGGGCGGTGAGCTGACTTTGCTCGCACAATGGAGGCACCCTGAGTGACGTGTGCTTTAATGCTGTCGGTAAGGTGTTGACGACCAGTGAGCCTTTCTTGGCTTCCCAATTTTTGGTGCCACACAACACGGCTGGCAGAGATTAAGTGTCCCTGCCAAGGTGATAGCACAGCAAAGTTACCTGGTGTGGCTCAGGAATGGTTACTGAAACGGTATTTTTTTTCACACAGGTGTCACAAGATATTTGTGTGGACTTGCACTTGAACTAGCTATTCAGATCGAGTACACCAGACCAGTCAAAAGATAACATAATATTCTAATTGCGCTTTAACAGAATTTAGTCATTTAAGCACCAGGACAGGTGTATTTCTACATATTTTCTTGGTTTATCCTTGTGATTTGTTGATAAACTCTATATCTAGGCTGTCTGGCACAGTTAAAGACGGAGTTCCTCTGGAAATGAAAACATGAATATCGAAGAGCAGTGTCTAGATTTGTGCAATGTCAAGACAAAAAACAACGTGGATTTCGATCTTGATCACAATACTGCCAACAGCACAGGAGAGGTCACCCCACGTATCTCTGAACTGAAAGCAGACGGTGACAAAGGGAAGCCGACAGAGGCCTCCGAAACCTACCTGATGCCTCAACTCACCGACAACCTTCATGCAGCTGATGAGGACAACCACCAGCAACAAATCACACTGGAAATAGATGAGGCCAATGGAAATAGAAATAGAAGTGCCCAAGATACCCTTATGGTAGTAAATCCCACTGACATAATATATTCTAATGACGAGCAGCACAAAGGCAATATTGAGTTGGAGAAAATGAAGGAACTTAAGGACTGTGCAAAGTTTGTTTTGGGAGAAGGGGACGATGGCGGGGATATGGATGTTGGTGTGGATCTGAGTCTGGACGAGAGCGGTGTGCTTGAGGGCGACTCCACTAACGTCATCTCAACTCCGGAGAATACTTTGGACTCAGAGTTCGTTTCTCAGGATGTCCCAGCCTGCAACATTGCTGAGAGCATGTCAGATGCAATCCAGACCATCAGCACAGAGGCGTCTTCCACAGACAAGACGGGACTCTACCCCACAGTGGAGGAGGGGAATGACAAACACAAAGCAAGTGGCAAACGAGTTACTTTTCCCTCAGATGAGAATATTGTCTCTGGAGCAGTGGAGCCGAAGGACCCTTGGAGACACGGTATGACTTTTTTTTTTTTTTGTTCTAGAGTTGTAAATGATTGTTCTACTTATCTGCTGTGCATGTATGAAGATGTGATGTGTCTCATGGTCCAGGTTCCTGGTTTATGTCTGACATGATAACTCCACAGACTGCACCTGTGACCCCGCCCCCTTTTTAAAACAGAAAACTATTCAATTCACATCCTCATATCCTAGTCTGGACCCGGCCTCCACAAAGTCTTTAGCTCATTATAAACCGTATCCTGAACTGAATGCCATATTGAGAGTGGATCCTATAACCACTCCTTGAGGTGTGCCGTTTACCAACGTTCGGTTCCTGTTTGTTCTGTGAAAACACCGCTGAAGGAAGCTCATGCAGGATGTTTTTTACTCTTGTTTATATAAGAAACCCAGTTTCTTAAGCAGCAGCGAAATCTGATGTTGCCCTCTCATCTTTACAGAAATTCGTCCTTGTGATAAAATGCATATATTTTAAAATAGTGTGAGTAAACTTAGCACTGCAGCAGCGCCAACAATACAGTTCCCTCTGGGATTATTGGGTTTTTTTTTTTAGAAAACAAGTAAAATGACTTACAAAAAATGTCTACTGTGTATACCCATAATCTTAACTCAAATTATTCAAAAATGTAACTTTTTACTCAACTATCATAATTAAAAAAAGATTACATTTCAACATAAAATAAATATTTTTCTGCGGATGAGTGCTACAATTATTGGTACCCCTAGGAGATTCTAAAATGCCCCTCATACCCACTTTGAAGTCTGGTGATTGGTTTGTGATGAGGTCTAGTTCTGTTTTTCTGCAAAGGACCCTGGACATCTTTTTAAAATACTTGGTACCACAAACTCCCATCAAATAGCAGCAGGAGCAATGATCTGAATTACTCCTCATAATAAACCCAAGAGGGGTTCAGGCATAACAAAATAAAGGTTTTACCATGGGCATCCCAGTCACCTGACCAAAAAATGGGATGTACTTCACTGAGTAATCCATAAGGGTTGACCTCATAATCTGAAGTTGGAGAGTTTCTGTTGGGAGGAATGGTCTCAGATCTTCTCCATGTTTTCTCAAACTTCATCACTTACTACAGAAGGAGACTCTGGGCTGTTATTGTGTTGCAGCTTTATCGTGCAACCCTATTAATTAGTAGTTTCGCCTTTTAATATTTAGATTTTTTTAGTTTTTGGTCAAAAGTTTATTTTTAGGTGACTCCAAATGTTGGTCGTCTTCTCCAACGCACATGTTGGGAACAACACAAAACTCCAGGCTCTCCAAAGGAATGGAGGATTATGTCATATTCTGATGCATTTGGTGTTTTACAGTGTTTTGGTGGGTGAGTCATCTTCAGATGACTCTTGTATTATATTTGTTCTGTAATAGCAGTTTTTTTCTTAACAAAAAAATGACAGTGGTCTTAGAGTCCTCAGAAGGTCCTCGTGTAAAACATTTTCTGTACATTTTTAATGTTCGTAAAAGTTTTGCTTTTTTTAAAACTGGGCACAGTCACAGATTTTAACTAAAACGTTTATTTATGTCACAGCAAAATCTTGTAGTATGTGTGGCTCCCCTTAGTGGGTGTAGGTGGTATTTTGCAGCCCAAACCCCTCTCTGGAGCCAAAATCCTATTTTTGAAATATGTTAAGTACGTTGACTATCCAACTGTGCCGAATGGAGAGTCCTCCTGGTCCTGTCTCACACGGTGTGCAGAACAAGATGAACTTTGTGGTATTTCTATCAAATTAGATTTAAAGCACTCTCAACATGCTGTCCCTTGGGATGATTTAATTTGAAGTGTGTGATTAAGTTTATAAGGCCGAACACTTTCAAGGTCTTTCCGCCGCTGCTTCCTCTGTGGTTAAGTTTTAAAACCATAAATGACATATAAGTAACAGCATAGATACATGTATACATCGGGCTCTTGGCTGGCTCTGAGCTCCCGTTAACGTTAGCCGCTCTGCTAACCTAAGCTTAACTTGCTATATTTCTCGGAACAATTAATTTTAGTAAAGTATTGGATTAAGTTTGTTGTACCCAATGCTTTTGGGGTTGAAAATATGCCCTATTTTGTCGTTACTGATGTTACAAATTGAGAGCTTTGTGTTTTTCTGGTTTACTTGTGAGATGTTTGGAGTCTTGGCAGCTTGCGCTTTGTGTGAGTGTACGGCGGATGCGTGCAACCGGCCTCAAGTGAGGCTGATCGGCCTATTGCCGATATAATCAAAGTAGGCCTCCCTGTCCTATCGATCGGTGCACCTCTAGTACTAACAGGTACAACGCCACAGACAGTCAAATTAAATTATTTTTAGTTCATACCTCTCCACAGACACCAAGGTTATCCAAATACACCAGATAGTTGTGCAGCCATTTTAAGTGTCTTTTGGGTATGTAATTCAGGTGAGGCTTAACTTAAATTAAATAATGAGCAGAACAGGTTAACAAACCAATAAGTCTAATCAGAATTATCATGACGGCAACATTATTATATCTGGTGTCTATGGTTCTAAGAACAGTAGCTGTCCTGTACAGTGTTTATGGAAAGAGTGTGTCATTTGAAAGCGCTCAGTACTTGCATGTGAAATGTTAATTAAGCTTTACACATACGTTTTCATCAACTTGAAATATTTTAAAAGCATGTTATTGCTGATTTCGACACAGTTACACATTTTGCATACGTATTAAAGTTGAAAAAGTGAGATGGAGTCTAGTAAATGGATTAAATCTGAATATCAAAAGCTTGCGTGTTTCGCCAGGAGCACTGTACCAGGACAACTCCATGATTCACCCAGTCACTTTATCCACTGAATAAGTGTCACGTTTCTGACACATGACATAAAACAGGTACCCAGAAATCCTAGACTAGTGAACTGAGTTCACAGAGCCCAGAGCTTCATTCTCGCACAATGTGAGAGCAGAGGGGAGAAGCTGTCGGGTGTTGAATGTTTGTAAAGCAACTTTTGTGTAATTTCTGTCTTGGAATTAGTTCTGAACAGGAGTTAACTTGATGGAGTCTAGAGGAATGCCATTACAATAAAGTCCTGGGTTTACTCGCAGATTAGCCTGGGGTAGATAGCATCTGATACAGATTCACACAGTTCTTACAACATGCATATTTGGTAATGCAAATTTGGTAATGAATTCATATTGTGTACAGTACAATCATTTTTTTATCTTTAGGTACTAGTAGTTTAAGTGGAAGTAGACTGTCGTGCAGAGAGGTTGTTTTCAGTAGTAGAAAGTAGGTGTAAAGTTTACAGTGCAATGAACAATGTTTGATAAACCTATTTAGAAGAACAGAGTGAATGCTCCGCTTCATACAATTCACACTGGCCGCTGCTTTGTCAACTGTCTAGGGTCAAAAGTTTTCTGGCATCATGTCTGATTTCGGGAATTCATAATATAAGGGCCAATACAATGCAGATCAAAAGTTCCTCCTGTACAACTTTTCAGACTTAAATGTTCCTGCTCTGTCTTGAACCACCATCTACATTCATATCCAAATTACATTGGGTGAGAGTTGGGGTGCACCCTGGACAAGCTGTCAGTACATCCCAGGGCCAACACATAGAGACAAACATCCATCCAACTCACATTCACACCTTTGGACAATTAAGAAGCACCAATTCACCTGTATCACATGATTTTGGACTATGGGAGGAAGGCAGAGTTCGGAACCGACTCAAACACACAACACTCATGTGTTGCCCACTATGAGTTTGCATGACCCTTAATTGCCCGTAGGTGTGAATGAGAGCGTGGATGGTTGTGTGTCTGTATGTGTTGGCCCTGTGATGAGCTGGCAGCTTGTCCAGGGTGTACCTCGAACCTCGTCCAGTGTCAGGTGGGGTTGGCTCCAGACCCTGAAGAAGCTGTGCGAGAATGGAATGGCTGGATAAACTATTTTTTCAACTAGTTTCCCTCCTCCCTGCCGAGACTTGAGGATGCTTTTTCTTTCCCTCTAGGCCTCCTTAGAAAGTACATCATATCCTGAGATTCCTGTACTTTCCAACATGCCATGTTGCTTCCCCTTCTCCTTTTGCTTCTCTTCCTCTGCTTCTCCTCCTCCCCGAATGGCTCGTATCAATCTAGAAGTAGCTCAGGCTTCTATCAGCAATGCATGTCATTAGAAAAGCACTGGTTCATACTTGAAGTATGTGCTCAGTCATATTGTAAATTATATCAGACTTTGAGTCTGCAAACTCTCTTAAGTACAGAAAAGTAGATTTTTTGATTCAAGTTCGTCACAGCAGACAAAAACAATAATAGAGTACCACTTAACTGCCGTACAACTTTGTGTCCCATAGAGTTCAGTTCACACAATTCATTCACATTCACAACTGTTGATCCTGCAAGCAACATAACTCAGGCCTATGTTTGCCTCTATCTCATATCATTTGACCAAAGCCCCACTTGGCCCCTGGTTTGTAGAGCTTATGTGACCCATGAAATGTTATGTGTTGTGGCTGCAGACCAAGTTACATGCTGATAAGCAATGCTTTCCGTTCACGGAATGAACAAAGGCTTTTAGGAATTAGAAATTAAGTTCACTTTGCTCCAGAGACAGACTGGTACTGGGTTCTAGGGTCAATAGAGAAAAAGAAAATCATCTGACTCCCTTTTTAAAAGCACAGAGAGGCATTTTTCAACCCTTTGGGATAAATATAGCTAAAAATATTTTAGTGTTATATTTGCAAAACTAACAATGTTAAGTGCCATCAGATAGTCTACGCTCAATTTTCCAAGGAATCCAGATTAATCTTTGTTTATTGTTAGGTGCGTAGAATTCATGAAATGATACTAATTTAGTGGTAAGAAGTCATGGTGACTGAATTGGTTAAAAATACTCTCGCCTACACCCAAAAATGTAAACATGAAGCGATACACGCTGATATCTCTCAGCTACTTTACCATCCAGCTAAAACTAATAGTAACTGTAGTCTGTATCTAGCACCAGCATCTGGTGAGTAGGCTAGTAGAAATGTAAATAATTGCCTAGATCCACATTAGCCTATGTCTATTTGTCTAACTTGATGATAGAAATGGAAATTTAATGTTTCACTTTTTCGTTCGCCATACTGGTGCTGGCGTCTGTTTGATAAGTTGCCCTGATATGTCAGACACAGTTTTATTGCCAAAGACATCAAAACATACTCCGGGGTTTCTGGAGGAAACGTACCAATTATTAGAATTTTATGTCCTAGAATTTAGAAAATACTTTTTTATGTAATGTTGAAGGGTTTTTGACAGGTCTTAAAATCATTGTTAAGTTAATGTTGCATTAACAAAACAAAAAAAAAATCCCTATTTTCCAAAACACAAACAGAACTAACTTGTTGCTAATGAGCTAATCTGTGAGTGCCCACTCGGTTAGTGTTTAGATCTGACGTATGGTCTAATTTGTCAGCGCGTAGGTAAATTGTGCTTCTAAAAGTAGAAAATTAAGAAAGGAGTTGTATTAACTTCCAACTAATGTGGTTAAGTAGAAGTTCAACTTGCTCAAGATAAGCACATTTAGTGACTCTTTGGGAATTACTCATTTGAAGCCCTATGTGCATAAAAGGCCAATAGTTTGAAGTTACTATGTATGAAAGTCTCATTTGGAAGTCAGAACAATATGAAAGGGCTGTTAAAAACCACCAACCAAGGCATTTCAGAATTTTATTTTTCACTTTAAGTTTATGAGATAGGGTGGGGGGTTTTCTTCTTCACATTTTCAAGAAAAACAATCAAATTCTATATTTAATTGTACGACAATTAAACATCAGCTAAATTTATGTTACCATGACGTCCCCTCAAGTATTCAGTTGGGTGAAGTCTACTGTTAGATGCCACTAAATCCAACATATCTAATAATTGAACAGCATGAATATATCAGCATGAATTCTGGGATATTTGCACAGTAAGCTCTAACAATGTAAAGCCATTTCTCGTGCCACGGTAAAAGAAGTCATCAAATCTGTTATGTTAAGTTTTGCCTTCTTGCATACCTGTGCTGCAGCAGGAAGATTGAATAGCTTCAGGGTGTGGTTTAAACATCTGCTGCAAACGGACAATAACATCCCTCTAAATTTTATGCGTTTCTCACGTCATTGTGTTTACCCACTCCTTACAGTTACAGCCCTTGCCGTTCTGCCTCACCTTGCCTCACGCCTGACCGTCCTGGCAACCAGCTGTCATGTGTGAATGACGCTGCTGTCACCACCCTCAGCACACTAGTGTGAAGGAAAAGGGGACTAGCGACTGGAAGAAGGGTGCTATTTTGAACTCTGGCACTTGCACATTAATTAGGAATGGGCAGTACGTATGTGTTCCATTACCAAGATTCTCACATCCTTTTCTGGGCATATAACACACTTTTTCATACATTGCTGTTAACTTGTTAAACCCCTGTCACATTAAAACATATTCTCGTGTTTTTGATAAAGTTTTTTTGTCAGCCAGGTGTATTTCACACATGCTTTTGAAAAGGGCGCATACCTACTCCATCAGTTTAACCTCTGCTCGACCTTCCCCTGCTCTCAGTCATCACCTCTACTGAGTAAATACAAACTCCCTGTAGTCTTTCATGCTGTTCAGTTTTGTTGTGTTGTGCTGACTGCTCATTTTTTATCCATGTAGTTTATATGAATGAGGATGAGATAAATATCAGACACCAGTTTGTATTATGCAATACAGTTGAATAACACCACAAATTATATCCTCGAAAAGGATCAAACTGTCTAATCAATATCTCTGTTAAACCATTTAAACAAAAAAATAGAATGACTTTCATTTGTGAAGAATTTTTATAGGACTTTATCAGGCTGTAGTAATTTAAACTAAGCTTAATTAGGAAACTGGAAACTAAGGCTGGGACAGTAATTGTGTCCCAAAAATCCTCTCTTCCTCTTCCAAGGTAAAGCATCCCGGCTGTGTTTTCAGATCTTAATACTCTGGAGCCTGTTCAAACTGCACCATTTTGGGAGGATGGATATGGGAAGAAGTCCAAAAAAAGAAATGAAACACCAACTAAGCAGCATGGCATGAATGTTTAGTGCTTTTGAAACCCATGAAAATGTTATTGAGTTGATATCAAATTGAATAAGCATAATTTCATGTGTCCAGGACTCTTACAGCAACAATATACGAGTCTAACCAATGAACAGTCCACCCTTAAATTTGAATGTTTTCAACTGAAGGAAGTGACCAGCGCGATGAAACGCACAAGGACTGTTAAAGATGTGGGCTAATAGCTGAAACACATCAGTTTAATCTCTAAAGCTCTGCCAGTTGGACACATGGCCTCCATGTGTTGCTGAGCGCTCTGGATCTATTATTCTCTGTTGTATCGCCACTTTTGAACTGCTCCTCTTGAAGCATGTAATATGTCGGCTCCAATTTGTCTTTTATTACATTGTAATGTAGATATTTTAATTTGATGAATGGCATCTAAATGATTAATTCTATTTGCCGGTCACATTCAACAGAGGCCTCGCTTTTTATATAATTTGAAGAATTTAGCCCAGTCACTTTGATCATTCTTTGACAATCAGTTGTTTAGCTGCTACGTAGCTACTTTTGTAAGTATGGACTAGGGCAGTCAACAATCTGACTGCCCTTTTTTGAACGCAGTCCTCTCTTCTCGTTGTTATGTAATACAATTCTGGGCTGAAACCCCACCGTCCACACCGCACCAGATGTCTGCAGACAGCAGGTCAGGTGTTTATCTGCATCAGCTTGACTGAGTCAACAATCGGTCTAACAGTGTCTACCACACTCTTAGCCACTGCACAAGATTTCCCTCTCCGCTCGCAGTCTGAGCCCGACTGTGTAGACCTGTGAAACACAAAATCAAGACTCAGAATCTTCTATCTGGTTATCTATGCTTATATCCTCTCCCTCGCTACACATGACAACGCTGGTCTTTATAACAATGTTAGAAAAAGAGATTAATGAGTAATAAAGAAGCATTCAAAAGATGGCATGGAAAATGAAATTGTCTTGTGCTTTAATGAAATCAAATATCACAAATTAATGTGATGTTTAATTACGTCACATGTATTGACCGCCACTGTATGCTTGAATAAAGAAGTAGTTCTTTCAGTGTATGACTGAATGTAATTGTATTCACTTTTTCCCACAATTGTTGAGCAAAGAGTGAAACACAAGAACTTGAGAAAGATGTCGAAAACTTCTTGAATTTGTCATGAGTTGTTTGGCACAGATCCCCCCCCCCCCCCCCCCCCCCCCCCCCCCCCCCCCCCCCCTCCTCCCCCCCAAAATCCAACATTGACTATCCACTATAGTTTTTTTTAGATGGTGTATATTGGAGATCATTGGGTGTTGCCGAAATGCCAATCCAATCGTGCACTGGGCGTCACTCCAGCTCCCTGAAACCAGATACTGAATCAAGTTCAGCAGTGGAAAAGTGAATAGAAGTTGTATTAAATGGCATTATTTTGAATGGCAACCAGGACAAATTGATATGGTTTGGGAAGTTTCTGACCTGCGCTCGTCTGTCAGCGTTGCCTTAAAATGACCTGATGCTTGAGCTGATCTCGTACCTCATAAGTCCATTAAAGTTAAGGTGTGGAAGGGAGGCAGCAGGTTTAACTTACTGAACATCTGCTCACATTCAGTGCCAGAATGTGAAGAAAAGGGTTCATGCTATAAAAACATGACTCTTCTCTCAACATATGTGCCTGTACTTGTTGCAGGTCAGCTGGTTCCTCAGTTTAAGTAATTGAGTTATAATTTATGGTAAGTTTACTTACCCTGTTTTCTGCCGTTTTACCTCGTCCCCCTGGATACCAATGCAGCAGGCTTTGCACCGCAGTAATGATGCAACAAAGCTGTAATTTTTTAGGCCAGAGTTGAAGCAGCCCCCTTTTATTTGAGATTTTTAGTATAAAGAAATCTGGTGTCCTTTCCCTGGTCATAGTGAATCTATGATCAGAGCTCATATGTTTGATTGTATTACATTTCTTTTGTTGTGTGTGAAGAATATGAGGAAGTGGAGCTGACCTCAGACCCCCAGTGATGGACTCATATCTCTGGGTGTGGCTTTGCGTACATTCATTCATTTTCTAACCGCTTATCTTCCAATGAGTTGCGGGGGAGCTGGAGCCTATCACTGCTGATATTGGCTAAAGTACATTACACGTTATTGGTCTGTGGAAGGAAGCCATAGTACCTATAAAATCCACATAACAAAGGGTGAACATGCAAATTCACAGAAAGGGGGAGGATTTTAACCTGGAACAATGGTGCTATGAGGCTACTGTTCTACCTGTTGTCAGTGTTCTGTCCGGTTTTGGGTACAGGTTGACTTACTTTTCAGTTTTGCCAGTTTATTGTTGCCGGTTTCTGTGATACTGGTCTGATAGTGGTTGATGGCTGTTTACCCTCCAACAGTCACCTTCCGAACTGGGATCACCAATATTAATTTAAAAGCTCTGTTTCCAGTTAACCCCCCCTCGAGAGTAATTGCTACCTTAAGCAGTGGTGGGGATTTTTTCTTTCCTCTGAGAGCAGTGTGGTCTGGAGCGTTAGCCCCTGGTAGGGTCTTCCAAGGCAAGGTGGCCTGAGGAGGGGGGGTCATACGAAAAGCAATTTGAAAACCCCAGGGAGTAAGCACCAATGAAGCTGCAACTCCTTCCCGGAGTAGTGATGCCAGGGCACCATTCTGGAGGCAGTCTTCGAAAGGGACCTAATCGGCAAGCATCTGGTGGTCAGACTTTTTTCCATTTCCTTTGGGCTCACCTAAAGCGATGTTAGGTGATGAGGCAAGGGCAAAGCATTACCGTTTTCTTTGGCGGTTTTTCAGGCACGTCTAACGAGGAGACCCCGGGGTAGACCCAAAACTCGCTGGAAGTACTATATACCTCATCTGGCCTGGGAAAGCCTTGGGCTTCCTCAGGATGAGCCGGTGCCTGTTGCTGGGGTGAGGGATGTCAGGAAAACCCTTAAAAACCTGCTGTTTTTTTTTTTTTATCTCTTGATATCTTTCTAGTTTTTACTTACGGTTTGATTTTCAGTCCCAGATTTATGTATTTATTTTTTACTATGCATTTGACATTCAATGATTCAGGTATTTGTTATTGGGACTTAAGTGCTCTGTACAACAGTTAGCCAGGTATTGTTTACCAGGGACATGATGGGGGGGGGGGCAATATCTACTGATTTGTCAGCTATGAGGTTTTCCTAAGCCAAGTTACCATTATAGAATTCTTCTCAGGCTGTCAGTCAACCTTTTTGGATGTGTGACATCATGGTCCGACCCTCCTGAACTTGTCACTGTTTACACATGCTCCTCTGAGTCACACCTCAAACTTCTGACATCATGTGTTAACATGAGATGTGAGCCGAGCCAGTTGGGATTAGAAAACATAATGCATGTGTTCCAGGGTCATCCCCTCTTCATCTTTTTCATTATTTCAGAGAGGTTGTTTGCAGCACTACAACCCCCCCCAATCGTCCTCGCTACCTCATCATCGCCACTTCCTCCATACGTGTGCCAGCATAACTGGATCTAGTTCAATAAAACAAAAACGAATCGAGCAGGAATTGCAGGTGGCAGCTGGACCTCTGCTCTTAGTGATTCTGCAAACCCGAAGCTCACACTTCCCAATCCTGATAAACTCGGAGTGTTTCCCTCCTTTTTTTCCCTTCCTCCTGTTTTATTCAGCATTTCCTACTTACACACTCTCATCGTGTTTTTTGTTGTTTGTTTGTTCATTTATCACGGTATCAAATTTAACGATTTAAGGACAGCCATGATAGATTATTTCCCATCAAACATAGATTTGGTTCAACCTCTTACTCACCTATCCACCTCTTTCTCCAATTAATTACCTTTTTAAGGAAATACTGTGCCGCAAACAGGGGACCCTCATCACCTCCACCGCCCACCGCCAAACCCTGCCTTTCCCACAGGAAGTGTTTACACACACACTTGGTCACAACGACTCTGCACAATAACACTTTTCCAAGGACAAAGTGTTCAGTTGAACAAACATATTGTACTGTACAAATTTGCAAGAAACTGGCAGCACAAGCAATTATGGAGATCAAATCCACAGACCTGTTTCCAGAGCGCAAATGTAAATATGGTTTTATTGAGTGGGAATTTTTTGCAAGTTATTTATCCTAATGAAACCATGGAAGCTGGAATGACTGCGTGCAACACACAAGGTGCATGTATCCCTGTACTCCAAGATGTCCACTTTTGATTGGTCACCCAATAACCAACCAACTGAGCTGGGTTAAGATAAAATGCAGAAGTGATGCATACCACATTAACTATCTGTTCACCTTTTCTCCAACATAAAGAGGCATTTCAAAAGTAAGAACCTGTTAAGCAGCGTATGTAAAGAACATATTTTACAAACAACGATCAGCCATAAGATTATAACCAGGGATGGGTAATGATTTTAGAATATTTGAATATTCATTTTATTAAGAAAAATTGATTGGTATGTATGTCTACTGTTTTGTCAAAAAAAATGTTTTCTTTTATTTTCTACCAGAACCTGCTATCACCGGCAGGTGGCAGTTGGTTCAGCAGCTTTTTCGTATTTGCTACCTAATTATAACGTCTGACAAGGGAAGCCAGATTAACATTAATTATTTTGTTAAAAGTAGGAAGGATATATTAGGCAGTGAGTGAACATTTTGCCCCTTAAATTGTTGTGTTGGAAGAAAGAAAAATGGCAAGTTTAAAGATCTTAAGTTTGACATGGACTTAATTGCAATAGATAGATGACTGGGTTAGAGCATCTCCAGAACTGCAGGTATTGTAGGGATTTCCTGGTCTGCAGTGGTTAGTTACTACAGTGATGGCCTTGGTAAGACAAGAGGCGGCAGGGTCATTGTTGCTCAAGGCTCATTGATGTGCATGGGGAACGAAAGCTAGCCCGAAGACCTACAGTAGCCATTAGCACATAATGCTGAAAAAAGGTAATGCTGGATCTGATAGAAAGATGTCAGAATACACGGGGCATTGCAGAGTTGTTTTGGCGGTACATAGGGGACCTACATAATATTAGGCAGGTTGTTTTAATCTAATGGCTGATCGGTGTGTAGCTCTTTGTGCTGAGCATACGGTCTCTTATTGGTGTGATAAGCATTAAGACTTGAAGGTAATGAAAGACCTTGTGACTACTCAGTTTTAAACAGCGTTGTTCGACTGCGACGTGGTTGTTGGTTTCATTGAAGAGCAGTAATTAGTGAGAGGAAATTTGGTAAAGGCGCATAGGTTGGGACTGAAGTTCTCATTGTCAGCCACAAAAACCCGGCGTTCGCTTCCTTGTAGCAAAGCCATGGGTTTAGTTAAGACTGGAGGGTGGAGCATGTGTGGTTTACATTAAGCTCCAAAATGTTGTGAGCCTGGTAAAGCTTTTTGCCATCAAAATATGTTAGAGACGGCACTGACCTAACTTTAAAAGCAGTTTCTGAATGTTTGTATTTATATTTTTTAAAAGTTACCATGATAACATACTTGTGATACCATCATCACCAGGCTGTCTCTACCTCATCTTCAGTCATTTAATTAATGTCTTAGTCAATTAAGACTTAAGCAGACATGAATACATTATTATTATCTGTTAATATATGGATAGCCAACTGAAATGAATGTGCATCTCTTATATCTCCCTTATAAAACAATTCAATTGGCATATAGATACATGGCCTACAAGGAAAGTCAAAATAACATTTTAATACAGAACGATTCAATTTGTTGGTCTGTCTGTCAAATCCAGGGCCCAGCTGCTTCACATTTAGAGGGTGAAATATAAATAAAAATGAAAGTCAAATGATGAACTTTACAGATCCACTCTAGCTCTGAAAACAAAACTAACATTACATTTTACCAGAGGCACATTATATAGTCACTTTAACTAGAATAGTTGAAGACAAACTGCCATTGGACACCGGACAACAGCATTTCAAAGACATGACGGCAGTGCTTCAGCCAAGTCATGTGACTCCAGGGAGGATTGGTAACACAACATAAACATAAGTGCAGCATATAACTGAAAAACAGGATGCTATAAATTGGCTAACTGTAAACAGTAGTAGGATGTAAGACGCGACTTTTTAACTCGCGGGGTGCGGAGGTGCTTGTTTCTCACAGGACTGAGGTCACCATGAACAGGCAATAGTGATCCGAGCGTCACAAAGTAGTTACATTACCTTATCCTTTTTAAATCTACCGTGGTAACTAACAGGACCAGTCATTAAAGCAGCAGTAACAGTAATGCAAATATAATAAAACAATAAGTAGATGAGCGATTTCACACAATATCTTAAGGTTTTGAATGCAGTATTTGTATTGTAGGGTTTTCATAGTATGGTATTTAAACTTTGGCTCAAGTAAAATCAAAACGCAAAAATCAGTGTTCAGATTATTCGCACCACCTTACAAATGACCGAAATTTTTACCTTCCTTGTTATAGAATACAAAAATTGTCCATACCATAGATGGTAGAGTTAGCAAGATGCGCTGTACTGTCACCTACGTTGGTACAGTCTACCATGTTTAATTGTTTTTCTCCAAAACTAGTTATAACTCCAAAACTAGTTATAGTTATAACTAGTATACTAGTATAAACTAGTAAAAGTTATAAATAATAGTAATAAATAATATATACAAAAGACGGGCCTATATTCTTGTAATAGGACAAAAGCCTCCTGTTGAGAACGGAGACAACAGATTTGGCAAGTATTTGTAATGTTATAATCCGGCTATCGACCGGCGCATAGCACATTGTGACTGATCAAGGGTCACGCGATTGTATGTACTTTCATCATTTGTGTTAAAAGCAATTTCCAATATGCATGGGTGAGTTTTTACATCTCTACTGCCTGGTGTTAAATCTGTGACCATTTATGGTCACAAGTATTTGGAGGAATTGGAGGAGGCTTGTGTGGACAATCTTACAGTGATTACTTTTTCACAAACCGACCCATGAGTGACTGCATAACTTTCCAGACATCGGACTGAAAGCATGTGTATGCATATTTGATTTCTGAACCTACTTGAACTATTATGTAGCCTGTCACAGAACTTATCAGTCAGCATATCCTTATCTAAGCACTTCCAGTGAGTTTTTATGTGTGTACATGTACATTCAGTCCGCAAAGGGGCAGCCGGCGAGACATGACCTCTTTCTATTTGAGTAGATGTTTGGTCTGGGTCTCAAAACAAGTTAAAAGATTTGTTGTGGCCATTAGCATTGCATTCATGTGGCATTGACTCACTCTTTAATTTAGTCTTACACAGAATTACCTCAGACTCGCCACTGTTTGGTCTTTTGGAGTAGCAAAATCCTTGAAATGACTTCTGTACCTTTTTTTGAGAGTGAAGAACACAGCTTGTCAAACTTGTATGGCCGCCCTTGCAGGTTTTTAACTGCTTCCCTGTCTTGTGGGCAGTTTATTCACTATAGCCCCTGTTTGTACCAACGTATAGACCAATCGATCGGCCTGAATCCGCACTTAGCTTTGCTGATGACATCTTATCTAAACACAGAACCTGTTAATACATGAATACAAATATATACCAATTATTTTCACATTTTAATATTACCAGTTATTCCAGTGAATTCTGCTTCCTTTTACTGAGTGAGTTAGGCTCCAGCCCCCCCGACTTCAGAATTTCAGTGAAACTAAAAATGGATATTGCTTAAACATTTAGGAGTGGAGATGGAGGCAACTGAGAGTGACGTGGATAAATTCTCACTTGGGCGAAGATGCTGACTGACGCACAAACTCAGATTACAGCCCTGGGTATTAGTACAGTAGGATTGGCTCAGGTTCTGTCTGTAGTCGTACACCTAATACTTCAAATGTATTTATCTTCCTGCAGAGCATTACATCTACATAAAGTCTAAAATTAGTAAAATCTAAGGTAAATGCATGTATGCATCCACATTTTTCTTTCTTTTTAAATTAATTACCTCCATCAAGGAGGTCATGTGTTCACCCATGTGCGTTTGTCTGTTTGTTTGTAAACAGGATTACGGAAAAAGTACAGGATATATTTGCATGAAATCTACCCTTATTTTGATTTTGGCATATCCTTGAGGTGATTAGATTTTGGTAATATTAGGTGTTTCGCAGGATTTAAAATAAAATAAAATATTAAGCCGTAGGTATTGATGTCACAATGTGGCTATTGCAGCTTTTGATCCTTTTGATCTTTCTTCGGGGGGTTGAATTGGGGCTGATTTTCAAGAGTTCCGTTGAGTCCTTTGATGTTCCTTTGGGGTTGGAGCTGGGTGCCCAGTGGGCTGAACAGAGATGCTGAATTGGAAGGTGCAGGAGATTAGCGGGAGTATTTCAGACCTACTCGGAGAGTATGTCGGAGTTGAGAAATCTGCGTGAATCTTTCCTAACCCTTGTGTACTGTTGTGCCTTGGCGGGGGGTTTACGTTCTTTCTTTCTCTCTTTTTCTAGTTTCTGTATTAATTCTTTCTTATGAGTGCCTCACTTCCTCTTTCAGCAAAATCTCAGCCAGGGGATGGAGTTTGATTGTTGCCCAGTCATCTGATTGGAGTTAGTTCCTGCAACAGTCTGGGGAGGCAGCAGCCTGACCCACACACATACGTACCAAGAACAATACTTTCTTTTTGTTTACTTAAGTAGGAGAGCCCTTCTAGGGGTCGCAATCTTGGAATCTCTATATCAAGAAAGAGCTCCCCGAGGCAGAGACACGCACGAACCACATTTGAAGAGGTTTTTTTTTAAGTGTGTCCTCATCTTGGATATCATCACGTTGATAATCAAACCGCACTGGAATTTTCTTGACTGATATGCAGGATCATCATTATTAGATGCTTTGTTTGCTTTATGAATTATGACTGTCAAGAAAAGCACCATTTCAATTTGTTGGACTGTTCGCAGTGGCTCCTCAGTGTCAGCCTAATGATATTACAACATGTGAGATATGAGCAGAACCACTTAAAATAAAATTGAAATAATAGCCAACCTATTACTGGGTCACGTTGTAACTGTGTCCTATTTGTACTTGAGTGGATATGAAAAATGTTTGAATCGTGTCCCTACCTTCCTGGTTCATTTTATGAAATATGCTTTAAAAAAAAGCCTTTGATGCACTTAAACTGGAGCATTTAGTTGATTTGGATTAGTGGCTTTGATTCATCTAAATGTATGTTATGTAGCTACAATATCTACGAAAGATATATAAATATAAATAAAGAACTTATAAGATAATATTGAAGGGTATTGGGGGACGTAGTTGTAATGTTTCCTCTCATCTGCTTTCTTCTGACGTTTGTGTACGATTGTCATGATTAAAGAAAACAATAAAAGCAGACTAAACCCTTTTTATTTTCTGTGTCTTGCAGCTCACAACGTGACGGTAGAGGAGATCCTCTCTTCCTACAAACAGGCCTGTCAGAAACTCAACTGTAAACCCGTAGCCAAAGTGCTGAAACAGATACAGGTGAGCTTCTGTCTTACACAAACGCATATCACAAACTCCCACACGGCCTGATACAGCAGAAAGAAATCTACTATGGCCTACCGCCATTGGTACAAGTATTAGACAACTTGCCAGCAAAATGCAACGTAATTAGTATCTATTGACTTTATTTATACCTCGCTACAAAAGTCTCAACCAAGACTCAACATAACAATATTTAAGAGGATAGTTAGTCGTCACTGTGCTGCATTAGTTTTTAGCAAAGTCTTAAATATCTGACAAACAAACTTAGTCTCTCTAGAATAGATAATTTTTCTCTTTTCTCTCTCAGAATAAAAAAAAACAACTTTGGGAATGATATTTATTTTGTATCATCCAATGAGAAAGTGCTGAGATGTTGAAAACGATGCTAGAGAAAAGACGATGAATGAGGACTGCTGTTTTGCCAGTTCTAGTGAAATATCATAATCATTAATAATTAATGCCTAAGCCATACCGTTTTAATGAATCCTATGAGTCCATATTCCATGATGCATTGGGACCTTTGCAGCTCTGCTGTCGCCGTTTGAGACGACCCATTTGCCACAGGTGCTACTTCTTAAGGATCCAGAACCTTGATGGAGTATTTCATTGTTTCTTTTAAAACGAAGGAAGCCTCCTTACATACATGCTGATTCTGGTAGAATTGGACTTTTTTTTCTTGTACAATTATGACTTAATATTTGTCAATTTGACCTTAACACGCCATCAACGCTTCTAATCACAAATTTAATAGTTTTCTGTTCACTTGATGGCAAACTGTGTCCAAACATAGAGACTGGTTCTCTCTATATCTAGTCCAGTTGTGGCAGCCAGGGGCTCCACATGCTGGCTGGAAACTCCATACTACTCCACCCGAACAATTTGTAATTGTGTCTTCCCAACCATTATATAGAACATTTAGTTGAAGAAGAATTACATCCTAAATATTACCAGGTACACTGTCTTAGAGTAAAATGACAGCTAGCAGTATGGTAAAAAGTTACAAAAAAATATATTTCTTAAATAAATTGAATAAAGGCCTGTGTTCTCTTGTGTTTAAAAATGTAAACTCACCCCTCGTCATAAATTGATTTTTTAAATCTCATATAATGTATGCAAACCTTTGGGTGCCTCTCTCTCTGCTTGATTTTGTGTGGGAAACTTCTAATAAGCAAAGCAATTCAGCTCAGATGAGCTCATGGGGGACTTCATTTTGCTAGATGTTGTAACAAGGGCACTCGAGCATTTCCTTCTGTTTTCTTACGCACTCGCACTGTGACTCTTCCCAAAGCCTTAACACAACCTCTTCAGCTGAGATCTGCATGCCTGCAGGTGTGTCTTCCTGTGTGAGTGATGATGTTGCAGTGAAGTGAGCTCCACATTCAGACACGTGTGAATCTAGAAACGCTGTAAAGCTGACCACACGCGCGGTCAGCTGAGGGGAAGACGTTGGTCAAACATATCAGCTACTTGGAGAAAAGCACATCCCTGTGCTAAACTGCTGCTGGGATCTATATTCCTTTCTATAGTCTGGGTACATCTCCACTGAGAGTCGACTACCTTCTCCCTTTACCATGTTCTGCTTTCCCATGATTCGTCCTGCTCTCAATGTCTGGCCGTCCCTACTTCTATAGTCTTGAGTCCTCCGCCTCTCATTAACTGCTTAGTCATCCTTGCCGTAACCAGCCACATAAACAAGCCAGTCAGACCAAACGGCTGATATAGTGAAAACGCGGTTGGCAAGAGGAGCTCAACCGCTGATTTTCCTCCTTCCCTCTAAATGCTTTCTTTATTAAGCCGTGCAGCACTGTACACGTGGTGGCTTGCCAGGGGCCCTATAGGGCCTGCAAGGGTCACTATGTAACACCTACATGCTGAATGCCTGCTTTACAGTAGCTACAGCTGTAGGCTTGAGGCACGGACACTTGGTAGCGTTGTCACATTTCTGCTGCTGCGATTCGCTCGGGGACAAGTGGATCCATATTATACAATATTTCACACCTAGTTAGTGTACTCAATTGATTTCTTAGAATGTACAGAAACTCTCCCTCAAGACTGGTGCTGTATTATCTGAAGTAATGAACTATACTGTAAGTCTGTTAAAAGTAAATTATGAAATATTGATATGATTCACAAACTCATACTTTAAGCATGTCATTTACGCAGGTACTTTAATTCTCATTGAGACCGCCGCCTGTTTATGTCCCAAAGGAGGCATGTGAGAATTAATTCATACAAAGTAGGGCATCCAATTTATAGCTTCTTCAATTTTCTTGTTAACATCTTTTAATTCAACTTAAGTCTACTTTTAAGCACATTTGAATTTTGGTTGATTACCATGTCAGTTTGCTCACATCTTTCTCTGATAGCAAGGCCATCTGGAAGGAGTTCTCTAGTTTTCTCATTTAATCTCCACCGGCTCCTTTCCATTAACTCCTCAGATGTCTTATTTCTTAAACTTGAAGAATCTCTTCAAACATTCATGTACCACACACTAACTAAACATCCACACATTGCATTGGACTATTTTTAATTTATATTTGTTTTCCTTGGAGATCGGTCTCTTTTGCTATATTAATACCTTATTTACCTTTATTTGATGTATGTCTATACTTATCTATATTATAAAGATATATATATGTATATAGATAGATGGATAGAGATATATAGATCTATATATAATGTCTTTATTGTTTTTTCTTGTCACTTTTTTCCCCACAGCGCTTAAAAAAGTTCTTTCTATTCTATTCCATGTAAAATCAATGTTAGTTTTGCACACTGATGAAAACAGTGCAGATATATAACGGGCAAAGCAAGGGTCATCAAATCTAACGAATAAGATCAAAAAGGGAATCGCCTGCATGATGCAGTCCACCCACAACACACACACACACACATCTATGAAAGCATTTGTACGGAGGCACGCTGTGTATCTTGTACTATTTTTGGCCTGTTGCTGCTCCGTCAGAGAGGTATTTACACGGATAAACCCATTCTCACTCACAGCTGCCCATACTAATCATAGCTAAAGATTGCTTTGCTGCTAAAATCCACCATGTGGATGCTGAAGAAAGTCTAATAATTCTGAATAAAACAATATTACACTAAATCACCTGATTAAAAATGCTATTATTTTTTTTGTATCTTTTTCAACTTAAAGCGAATAGAGGTCTCCCATCTTTCAGCTCAGCTGATTTATTTTTATTACTCCCACAGTTGTATTTAGTCTAGAGTGTTTCCTGCTTTTTGCTTTATGGAAATGCAGTGTTTCACATCTGGCGTTTGTTACATAACAGTAACATCTTTTTGGGATCTGTTGAGTCACGCAGGAGGCCGCTTACTCTCAGCACAACTAAACTGTCATCACTATGTTCAAGCACACAAACATAAATGATGCCTTGCAGTGTGGCGCGGGGGCAGAGGTTATGGAGTTCATGCTGAATGGGCTGAGCAGGGGCGAGGGATTTGGTGGTACATAGTTTGGGAGGCGGCATTCTGTGTTTTGTGTTTGGGTGGTTTTACCAGAGCAATAGGTTAAATGTCTTTTCCACCTTTTGATTTGTGATGCTGTGTGGTCAGGCGACATTACAGGAGGTACTGTCATGTTGAACATGTACGCTAACAGACAGCCGTAGTTTGAACATGTTTACATTACCCTGATTTAATGGCTCTGAGCTGCAAACAGCCAACCTGTGACACTGTTTAAAAAAACATCTTACACTTTACTGATGGATCAGCACTTTCATCTGCGCCCCTGACTTAAAAAAAGGATGTTATGAAGGCAAACCAAATATGTCCTGCTGTTGCTTCAGTTTTCACCATCACCAGACCAAAGGCAGGCGTTTACGAAGTAGCTGCCTGATATGCAATTTATAAAATCCCCAAAAAGTCAGCTTTGCCGCAGTGTTAACGCCATAACTGAAAAAACTCTTTCATGGATCATCAAATATTTTACCCCTTATAGAACTTGGTGAGTAGAAGAGCTGGGAGAGGTCCGTTTTATATTTCCACCACTAGGAGGAGATTTATCTCCAATAAATTTGGTGCATATGAATTGACTCAAGGAGATCCATCTTGTATATATTTTCCTCTAGTAGTTCATATGTTACTCACAAGGGACAGTTCTTTTCTCCAAAACAAACTTTTTCAGACATAACGTTCTAACCGTTGGTCCTATTGAGTAAAAATGTACCTACCTAACTCATATTTATCAGATTTTACTGTAATTGTTCCTATTTTACACATTAGGGTACAAAAAACAGTTATTTTTACCATTATTTCCCAACCGTATGTCCTATTGTCCGATCGGCCCATATGAATGTACACAAAGGAGATCTATCTTGTGTAAATATATTATTTCATCCTAATAGTTCATAGTTTACTCATTAGGCGGAGCTTTTTGTGGAAAACAGTTTTCTCATCTTTAACATCCGAACCGTGGATCCCATTATTTTTGAATTTAGTTCATTTGAACTTACACAAGGAAATCTGTCTTTTTTTATTACTGAGATCGGAAGATAATATTTAACTGTATTCATCATCGTTGTTGAGTCACAATGGGATTTGACCTTAAAGCACATTGCTGACTTGATAGAAATAGTAAGGTTGAGTTTGTGTGAACAGATTGAGATTATTAATGAGTCATATTTAATTGATGGGTTCAATCATGGGGATTGCTTGTGCAACGCAGTGGATTGGGGCCTTCTGAGTATGCCCTTACTGTCGGTTACGACAACGTAGGCCTAGTTTGTCATCAAGTTGGTATTCTTAGCTGCACTACTCCGTAACATCGATTCGGACATGTCGTTCACTATTTGGTTAATGGATGTTCTCTAAATGTTACAAGAGTGGAATTGTAAAAGCAGCCAGCTGCCTCAAACACAGCCTCGAGTGTTTTCCAGTTTTCATCTGTTCAAATGACTCATCTGTGGTGTTAAAAAGTCCCAACATGTGAAAAGCAAAGTTTTGCTTCTCTGCGGTGCAAACAAACTAAATTCTTACTGACAATGCTTTATTTTTCTCTCTGTAGGACCTCACAGCCCTGTCGCAACGAAATGAATGCTTAGATCTGAAAGGTAGGTACCAGAACAAGTCCACAATGGCTTCTATTAATGTGAACTTTTCCACTCAACAGCTTCCAAAAGAAGCGTTTTACAAATTATTCTCACGTTTACTGCACTCTCGCCAATCATCTACTCTCTAGGTGAAAAGCTGGATTATAAAGCATGTGAGTCTCTGGAAGAAATTCTGAAGAGGGTCCAGTTTAAAGTGATAGACCTGGAGCAGACCAACCTGGATGAAGATGTAAGAAGATCATCTCTTTCTCTCTCATTCCTTTCTCTCATTTCTGTCAGTGCAGCTAGAATATTTCCAGCCTCTGTACTTAAGTCACGCCTGTCTGTATGTCTCACCCAGTTGCATTCTGCATTTAGTCACACTCTGATCCTATTTTTCTCTCTTACTTCACTGGTGGGATGTGGTGTGTTCGTTATGGGTTTTCTGATTTCTCCAGATGTCTACTGCTGTAAACATCATTAGGGACGTTTAGACTGCAGACATGCACAGATAGAGACGGCGCTGCAGTGTGGAGCAGAGGGGACACAGGCCTTGACCATTTCCTCTCTAGCAAAGCCCTGAATATATGTATATGTATTTATCACATATATACACGAGGTCCCACGGGGATATGTTTCTTTACGGTCAAGTTAAAGAGGGTCAACGCAGATACTTTTCTTTATTTTACTCCTGTTGAGAAAAGCCCCGTCAGTCATTCACCTTTAACTGCCTAATGTTATGTATGTAGGCCCTAATCCCCCGTTACTTTTCAACATATTTGTAGATTTTATGGAGTTCAGAGCCTCAGTCCCCCATTCTGTAGGTATCGTGGATAGGTAAAGTCATTAGCCAGCATACAACTGACAGGAATAGATTCATAATAATCCACCGTTTATCAGTTAGTGACAGTAATGTGCTAAGAAATGGAGCAAAGCGAAATAGCTATTTTAGTACCTTCCTACTAACACCTACCAAAGTGGTATAATATAAGACAGTTCTCGTGATATGTATATATAAAAAGCCAGCCCACGTTGTTGTCCATTCCCACGAAGCAGCTTCTGTAGCAAAAATGTCTAAAAGGATTAATGTCGGTAATGATTGAAAGGTGTCAGCTCTTTTGGCAATAAGGGACCTGCTCAATATTTGGCTGGTGTTTTTAATGTTATGGCTGATCGATCTATTCACTTTTCAAAGCAAACATGTAAAACCACCATGAGAATGTGACTGAAGTAGCTGAGTGATTCAGCAAGATCTGAGATCAAAGTTTTGTTCTGGGCTGGAATAGAATGAGAAACTGAAAGTAGAAATAATTGAAGAAATGTTTCTAGAGGAGTAATGGAGAGAGGAGGTGTGGGTAGAAAAAAAAACAGAAACAAAAGAAGAAGTGAAAGAGTCCTGATTTGGTGGAACTTTGAGGAAAGGATAAAAAATTGTTTTTGGTCTTGGTTTAAGGAGAGCAGGGAGGAGCAGACATGGGCTCAATATGCCGGCAGCTACTGGACTGGATGTAACTTATCTTCCCCCTTGCTGTAGATAAACACACTGCATCATTATACACACACCGAACAAAGGGGAAAGGGTCATGAGACATTATGCAACCGCCTGTCTGGTTTTATTAGCTCTCATCTGCCTCAACAGTGGATAAACAAACCGTTCCATCTTAGTCTCATTCTAACTTAGAATTGAAATGGGCCCCAGAAGAATCAGCCACAAAGGAACTTTGGGCTCCCTTCTAAACGCTCACCTTGGAGGGTTTTGTGGCAGTGAGTGTCTGGTGGTCGGGCCTTAGAATGTTACCTGCCACAGTCAGAACCAATTACACTGAATCACTGCCTTGTGGCCCACCGCTAGCAGGGAGAGGCTTTCGGGGCGGGAGCATTGTGTGCTAATTGGCAGGCAAAGGGGGAACGTTGGTGTGTGGCAAAATACAAAAAAAACACTACACAAGAGAACAACTACACAAATGAATACTTAATCCTAGAGCTTTCACAAGCAAAGAAATAAATGCAAACTAAAAAAAAAAAAAGAGGTTATCACCTAATGAGCTCCACACCGCGGCAGGCGTCACTTAACCGCAGTAACAGCTCCGCCTTGGACTGTTGACTCTTGGCATTTCTTTATGGTGGCAGCAGCATGGAATGAAGGTAGACATTTTCCCAGCTTTGCCACAGTGAGGGAACTTTTGTATGAACTTGTAAAACTGCAAAACCAATGATATGGCGTCCAAAGGAGCAGGAATATTTGAGTCGACTTTCTGTCACAGCAGACACAAACAGCTGCTGTGACAGCAGGATTTCTTTCAAGTATGTGGTTGAGTAAAACTACTACTAGTTAGTTATTGTGAGGTTTGGCCTTGAAGGACAATGTTTGAATCATCACCTGCATATTTCATCTATAGTCCGATACTCTCTGTGTGCGTTCACATCTGGTCAGATTAGACTATTTCTTCCCAATTTCTCCCCCAACTGATTAAAGATCTGTTCTGGCCGCGCAAATCTGGGTAGATATCTTCAGGTCAAGTTTGGGGAGAAGCCTACAGCGTTTTGAGCAAAGTTGTCGCCAAAAATAACAAATCATCCAGACAGAATATTAAAAATATGACGAGTAAGCTCTCGAGGCAAGTATTAACCAAATCCTTGAAGAGCTTTATTGATTGGTTGGAGAGAGTGTGGCCTATTACATTTTGGTTCATAAGTCAATACGCCTCTGATCAATCCTGATTAGATTAGACTAGCTGGAGACATCCTGCCCCAGATTCTGAGCATAGCCACGTTCAAATGTAATGAAGGAGGGAGAAATGGAACAGTCTGATTGCATAGTTATTTAAAAGCCACTGGCTTTGTGAATTCTCAAGACGTTTGTGATTAGTCTCACTCCTTTTAAACAGAAATAAACTATATAAATTGGCATTTCTTGGCTTTGAGAAGACTGAGACGCACTTGTTTTTTTTGCTTTTGGCTTTTAATTTAGTCCCACTCAGCCGCTTCCTTCCGTTGAGTGCGAAATGTCTCGAAACCACAAAATTGGTGTTTGCAGTTATATTTTCTTTTATTTTCCAAAGTTGTCAGTGACATAGACGGATGTCTCATGCCCCCCACCTGAGGCCTTCTGCGTACTCTAGCCTGCGTCTCCTTTCATCTCTTCATACCAACTGTATTTGTTAGAAGCCTTAGATTTTAATCAGAATTGCTCCAAGCATTAATATATAGTACTATTTTGATTTTTTTTCTCCCTCTCTGTGCTTCCCAGGGTGCATCAGCTCTGTTTGACATGATTGAGTACTACGAGTCAGCCACTCATCTCAACATCTCTTTCAACAAGCACATCGGCACACGGGGATGGCAGGCCGCCGCACATATGATGAGGAAGGTGAGAGAGCGTGGAATGCGTGAAAATGCATTTCTTCAGGGCTACAGTGATTAGAAAAGATAAAAAACAAAATTACAGGCAAGTAGTATTGGGTTTAGTAAAGTGCAATAAATAAATCCGTTCAGTCATATGTATATATAAAAGGATTTGTGTTTTTCTTTTATATAATAACTACAAATCATTGCATTAATATTGTTCATTAAAGGAATAAGTTCAAAAAAGACGAAAAATGACAACAAGGAGAAAGCGGCTAGTGTCATACATTTCATGCATAATAATATTATGGAGATTGCTCTTTGAATGTAACTGAATAATTGCATTAAGGACTGTGATGGTTTCAAAGATTAGTTGTTTAATCAAAGAGTAACTCTGAACCAAATTATTTTGCTAATTGATTATTGACGCAAGAAGCTTTTTCAGGCTTAAATGTGAAACATTTTCTGGTTATAGATTGGTAAAGAAAAAGATTTTTCTGCCTTTTTATGTCCTTCTATGAGAATAAATGAAAAGTCATTTTGGTGATAGACTGATTGTTAGGCAAAATAAGCAATTTGAAGTTATACAAAGTCTATATAACTCAATTTCCCCAAAAGTGATTTGGGAATTTGTGAAATGGAAACATATGGAGGTTAAGACTTTACAGTCAAGTCATTGGCCTAAATCTGTAATTATAGCTTCCTGTCCAGGGGAAGAACCTTCCCACTGTTTTTTCTGTTGGTTTCTTTATTTTTCCATACATCTCTGACTCAACTTATGTCGTGCAGCCCTGTTGGTTTCCGTCGGCACTCGGACATAAGGGACCCGTTCCCCATGCCCTTTGACCCTATACTTCATCAGTCATCCCTTATTACTTTTAGGAATACAAATAATTTTCCAGGCATTCAAGCAGTATTTGTCAGAAAAGGCAGAGATGGATGTTAAGGACACTTTTGATTGTGTTTATGAGGAGTGAGGTCTTTTATTTATTCTACACTATTATATAGTAATAGATGAAATGTTGTGAATTAACTGTTTTGAGTTTGTAGATGTTCTGGCGGAGGTTTGTTGCCTCTCCTGACTATTTGTAGCAGACAGTCACATCATATAATTTCCAATTATCATTATTAATTTTGTTGTCTGTTGATTGGTTTTCCAAGCTCAATTTTATTTTTATTCACCTAGAGGGAAAACTCATGCTCCGATTGCATTTGATAATGACAGAACATCTTTATGAAAGGAAGGTATAATTATGAGTGAGTGAGACGCTAGTTTGTCCTTAGTTCAGGGTTCATACCAGCAGGTATTCCCTGTTGTTCCACATGCAAAAGTGCCTGGAGGCGACACACACTCGAATAGGCCTGTTTGCCTCTTAATTTTTCACTTAAAACTTGCAGTAGTTCATTACTGGAAAGTGCAATAGCTCTTAAAGTGAGTGTCCGCGCATGCAGTCAGGTCTTTTTGGCTAAGCAGATGAAAAGCGGTTCTACTCGCCAACATGTCGTTCACATCTCCTCATTTGATGAAGCCCTCTGTTGTCATCAGTGTATTACAGCAGCTGTGATCACAGGTAATGAGGGGTTAACTGTGTTATGAAGGAAGATAAAGGCATCCAGGTAGAGGATGTAGGATACGTAGGTGATGTTTATACGTGTGTTTTAGCCCGATGTTTGATTAAAAAGACAACATTATCTCAACATCCACTTTTAACTTGTATAATTATTTATATCACAAAGATCATTCTCATCATGACATTAACATTATTTTACTCGCTGTTGTGATTACAGCTTAGGATGTGGGCACTTTCATCCCAGTACTTCTAATTAAATGTGCCCCTGTTGTGTTTTCCCCCTCAGACGAGCTCCCTGCAGTATCTCGACGCACGCAACACTCCCCTGCTGGACAACTCGGCTCCCTTTGTAGCACGAGCGCTCAGGATAAGTGGCAGCCTAGCGGTTCTTCACCTGGAGAATGCAGGCCTGTCTGGGAGGCCGCTCATGTTACTGGGTAAGATGAGCGGAGCGCCAGGGACGAACAGGAGGGTACAGAGTTGGAAGAGACGTGGTTTCCCTCTTCAGCCCAAACCTCCCGTGTCGGATAAACCTTATTCTTGATGTTCAGTTTCTCTTCCTTCACTTACCTGTCTTTATGGTCATTTATAGCCACGGCTCTGAAGATGAATATGAACCTGCGGGAGTTGTACCTGGCAGACAACAAACTCAACGGCCTGCAGGACTCGGCACAGCTCGGCAACCTGCTCAAATTCAACTACAATATCCAGATCCTGGACTTGCGCAACAACCACATCCTGGACTCCGGTACGCAGCACCGACACATGTGGTAGCCTCACTGGCTGCTTACATTCTTGTTACAGACAACCTCAGAAGAGTCCTTTTAGTCTTTGTGAGGGATTTGTCTTCTGAAATAGTAGACAAGTCAAGTTATGTTTATGATAGAATTAAGTTTTACCCGTCTTTGTTTTGTTTGATGACAGAGATAACAAATATTACCATCACCATCAAACACAGCTGCGTGCTGTTCAATGCGGTTTTACAGCCTTATGTGACCAAACACTGTTTGGAGATCTGCTCCTAACAGACTGATAAACAGCTTATATCAACGTCCATGTCTTGGAGTAGAAATGTTTTGTTTTTCGGGGAGGTTTTTTTGCTTTCGACAATTACATAGTGGTTTTTGTCTATAATTGAGTGGACAATAGATGTGTACACAACTCAAACCTCCTTCTAGTCTTCTAAGATGATGATAGTCATACAGGGTATGATATTATGTTGTGCTCTTTAAACTTTGGCCTAAACTATGTACGTATAAAGCTCATTCATATTGTTTTAAGTGGTTTTCAACGAGAAATTCTCAAACTAACAAACTGAAAATATCAATCTATAAAAATACTGTATAGTCACAAGAAAGCAAAGGAAAAAGTCGTGATGAATCAAACAGGCCTTTTTTGAAAAAATAATTGAATTTAGTTCATATTTAGTTCACAAGTTTTGTTTGAGATAAGTTTTTGTTAAATTTGTCATATTTTAACGTGGGGCTGGTTTTGACAGGTCTGGCCTACGTCTGCGAAGGACTAAAAGAACAGAGGAAAGGACTTGTCACTTTGGTGCTATGGAACAATCAGCTCACACACACCGGCATGGGCTACCTCGCCGCCGCACTGGTACCCGCTCTCTCTTTCTAACTCTCTCTATCTCTCTCTCACACACACACCCACACAAGCACAATGAAGCCAGTCTCACATTAATCAGATGTGTGTACAAGCGTTGAGGCAGGGATAATTCAATTTCCTCCTCATTACTCTATCAGTGAAGTAGAGCGCTACTGTTGTTGCACCTTTATCTCCTTACCTCAACCTCGGATGACATCAACATGTGCACATTTCACTGAAGCGCAAGCAGGGCTTGGTAATAGAACAATTTCAACAGGGGATCCGATAAAGATGTATGCAGTTAACACTAATCGACTTTGGACATGGATGGGCCTAATCGGGAAATGAATGCAAAACAGCCAGTCAGTGGTCCGCTCTCTTCTTGTAGTCTCTGAGTCGCCGTTCTGCTCCCACTGGGGATGTTTGAGATATTCCACTGGAGTCGGCTCCAATTGGGCTCATTACCCATTAGTGCATCAAGAACGAGACCAAATGATCAATTGATCAAACACTTTAAAACAATTAGGAAAATTTGACTTTGACGGTAACGTGTCGCCTCACATGTTCACATCCTCTTTGATTTATTCACTTACTTTATGCTGAAGCCGGCTTGTGAGCTTGACAACGGAAGATTGGGTTTACAAAACAAGTGATATGATGTCAGTAAAATGGAAGTGGGCTGCAGATTTCAACAGTTTGGAGTATTTAGGCAACAGGGAAAATAAAAACTCTCATAAAGTCATACTTTGAAAAAAAAAAAGTTGTGGTTTTACGAGAAGGAATTTGTAATTTCGAAACTGGCATGTGGGCAGCTTTGTGCCGCTGTGTTTATGAAGTAGTGAACCATTACTTAAGGATCATTTTTTATGGTTTAAGGCGTCCTTATGTGACGGTTAAATCCATCGATGCAACTATAATTCATAGGCCACATGGCTCTAATTCATCATAGGAGCACACGTGCCTTTAAAGCGCAGTCGCGATCTGAGACACCGTTTGCTGCAGTTCTACCCCTTCAGGATCCCAAATCTTCATGACCATTCACCCACACCCACCTTTTGAAAAGCAGGCTAATGCCAACAAAAGCCCAGCAGTTGACCATTACTACCAGTATCTCCTGCTCCACAAAAAACAAATTCCACTAAGCTAAGAGCCCTTCTGTGCTTCATAGGAACAAACCCAGTTTCTTAAACAGCGTTTTCAAAGTTCTGATATTTATGATTATGATTTGTGACGTACAAGAGTCACCTCTACTGCAGTAATAACGGGTAGTTGAGCTGTTTGCCCAGTCACTGCCAGCAGGATGCACTCAGCCACACCTCTAACAACTCAAGACTCTCTTACTAAGACAACATGTGAGCAGAAGTAGTGTGTTGGCAGCGTATGGGCCACTTAATGTGGAAGAGATTATGTATAACACAAGATTGAGAGCTCTGCATTAACTGTGTCTTTGTTACGCATATTTGCATTTCACCAAAGGACCTACTTCCTCATTTCCTTGTGTAAACTCGAGACTGACAGGTGTGTAGGGGCGAGTTTAACCTACTGTGTAGGTTGGTGTTACATCGTCTTGTATGACTGAATATTTCCACGCCTCTAATACTCTTGTCATTTTTTGCAGCCACAATCCGTCTCTCTGTGTCTCAGCGTTTCTCATTTCTTCTTGGTTTAATTTCACAACAGTCTGCTGCAGATAATCTTATATTAACGTCACCGGTCGCATGTCTTGTCTGTTGATGACGACAGTCATGGTCTTCAGACTGATCAGCGCTTGTTTCAGCAGCACTGTGTTTATTTGGAGAACTCTTCATCTTTACAGCCTGAACCAATGTCAAAAGAAGAAATGATTTGCTGCTGGGGTCAGTAATCGGGATCCTGTCATATTACTAAAAGCACGTAAAGTTGGACAAACAAAGTATAAATAATAATATTGAATTGTTAGAATTCAGCAACTACAGAAGGATTGTTGTTTACGTTATTCTCAGATTATCCCTGCTGTTTTTCAGACAGGAAATTAGTTTTGTTATCGGAGTGTCTCCCTTTCGTTCAATATGATCAGTGCTGCTCATGTTTGACACACTTCTAACTCATACTTTAAATGAATATTTCATTTGAATCCATTATTCCAGTATGTTATATTTATTTTTATGTTGTTTCATTTCATCGTGACACCATTCTATTTAATCTTGATCATCGTTGAAACCATGAATAGATGAACTATAATGTTGTCTATCACTGTAAAAAGTAGATGTTTTTAAATGAATAGCCAATAGTATTAAGAAACTGGACTGATATCACCAGGATCTATTGATCAGGTCAAAGATTTTACAAAAACAAAAATATTTATGAGTGTCTTAAACATCTCACAAGTTGTTTATTATAGAAATAATTACGATTATTATTTATAGAACTTTACCCTAAATGATAATCATAAAAAATAAGATCAATAACCAAGCGAATAAATAGCGATGCAGACGTCAGCATTTTGCTAAAAGCCTTCCGGTAAAAAATTTTGAGTTCTGGTAAAGATGTTACGCTTCGATAAAACTCTGCTCATGAGGGGATGTCTGTTTGATGTGGCAGAACAGCGTGTTTTTGCAGCTTTGTCCCTTAATTCATCAAAGCAGCATCACCGCTTTGTTAGCAGGAAACTACACGAACAATGGTGCGGCTGTATCTCAGTAGGTGGAGTCACGATGTTCACATCTACCACTGAGTCTTTGTATTCAGGGTGAAGCCAAAGATCACTCTCACGCCTCCAGCTTGTTCAAATAGCAGCAGCTCGAGTTTTAATAAACAGGCGAACACAAGACCGTTTCAGCCTCCATGACTGGTTACCAGTTTTATAATGATTTTAAATTCTTGCTGGTTACTTCTAAAACCGTAGAAGCTTAGCTCCCAGATACATCCCTGAGCTGCTCCGACCCATGAGCCTGGGTTCAGTCTCAGATCTTCCAACAGAGCTCTGCTGGCTGCTCCTGAGTCCCGCCTCAGGTCTAAAGGTGACCAGTCTTTTTCTGTGAGGAACCCATTAGCTCCGAAGATCCCTGCCTGAGGGGCTGAGGCTTGCAGAATCAGTATCGACCTTTAAGACATTTCTTAAAACACGTCTTCTCAGGAAAGCATTTGAATAATCTGAGCACACAATCTCATTGCCGCTTTCGTTTTTAACATTTGTGACTTACTGTCATTGTTTTTGTCTTTTAATTCCTTGTTTTCATCCTTAGACGCACTTTGTAACTTTGTTTTGAAAAGTGCTTTACAAATAAAGTTCATTATTATTGTTATAATTTATCATTATTATTATTATTATTATCAATATAAATACAAAATAAATTCCAGTGGTGGACCTGATGATGAGGATGATGACAAGATGATATAAATGATGATGATAATAATACATTTCATTTATGGGCACCTTACGGGACACTCAAGGTCACCTTACAGATACAACAATAATGAAAACAACAAAGTAAGACATTTCACAATAAAGACAAAACAGTCTTACAAATATTTTTATGGTCCTTCATTTGCGCTATAAAATACTGCATTTTTTGGCTTTTCTTAGATTTCTTCTAAAACGTTTTCTTGTTCGAAAAGGAGAGTGAAAAAATAAAACCCTCATCTGTAATGACGATTATTGGATGTTGTAGGTGCTGATTCATAACCCTGGATGTAGCTTCTGTGTGCTTGATTTCTTTATTGCACTATTAAAAATAAATAGAACTATCTTTTCACATCTCTGCCAACGATGTTAAATCTTTTGTTTCTCCGTCCTTTCAGCCCTGCACTCAGAGCCTGGAGACTCTGAACCTTGGCCAAAACTCGGTGGGAAACGAAGGGGTCCACAAGCTGAAAGATGGACTGATCTCCAACCGCTCTGTTCTCAGACTTGGCCTGGCTTCCACCAAACTGTCCTGCGAAGGTGGGACCTAGTTACATGCATGCAATAAACTCATGTTTAGTGGATTTTTCCATCTGATGTTTCATTCTGTCATCCGTGCTGAAGGAGCCGTGGCGGTGGCTGAATTCATCGCAGAGAGCCCCAGACTGCTGCGCCTCGACCTCCGAGAGAATGAGATCAAGACAGGAGGACTGATGGCCCTATCGCTCGCCCTGAAAGTCAACACCTCTCTGCTGCGTCTCGACCTGGACAGGGAGCCCAAGAAAGAAACTGTGAGCTTGGGGAAGGGGATTCTGGAGAATGTAGTCCAAAACAAATGCAGACATTAATCCTACATCTGGTATCTACATGAACATTTACGTCATCTATTTTGGTTTGGTCAATGTCAACAACTCCTTCATCCTAAGACCAAAAGAAGCAGTGAATTGAAACCTGATTCTATATTATTTTATGTCCCAGACCTCCAATGTTGTCCATAAACATCACTGGAGGTGCAAGATGATTGATTCCTAAGTTTCCCTGAAAATGGACACGTTTGTTTGGGTTGAATTGATCCGTTTATATCCCATCCTTCCATACAGTAGATCCAGTTACTTACTGTTTACTCCTATTTTAGTGAGCTTAAAAACGCTGCTCCTTTCAGATTGGTGGTCTGCAGAAAGGGTTGTGATGATTTATGTTACGACCCAGCTGGTTATGGGAAAGGGAAGCAAAGCCCAGTTGTTGTTGGCGAAATTAAAGTTGATTCCTAAGTTTTGATTAAGCGACCCAAGTGAGTTAAACCTCAGGAGGCGAATGAACAAATGTGGGGCAAAGGGCAAACAAGCGCCGTTTGAAACAAAGAGAGTAGCACAATCAAAAGAGGAGGCTCAAAAACCTGATGGTGGCTGGAAAACAAAAGAATATGATATCAAATCCTCGCCATCTGTGTGTGATCTGTGGTTTTACCAAAACTACATCCAACAGAACCCCAGTGACTATTGAGCAATACCAACTGATATTACGCAATGTGTTAAATCAAAGAACTAAGCCTGGCCCAGTCCTCGGGTATCTAATGCGTGTAATGATCACCCTTTCACAACACACACTTCTAATAACTTGCATCACAATGACATGTTAACAACTACGAGAATAATTATTGACTAAAGCAGAAGACTGAAGGTCTTGGGTCATAAAGGAGCGTAGGAGTTGTTTTCTGACATTCTTCTTGTGTTTAATTTCATGGGGCGGGGGTTTTGTCACTCGGGTGAAGAGCTTCATCGAGACTCAGCGTGGCCTGCTGGCTGAGATCCAGAACGGCTGCAAGAGGAACTTCATCCTGGCTAAGGAGAAAGAAGAGACGGAGCAGAAGATGAGACTGTCGGCGTCCATGGCTGAAATTGCGACGGAGGATGGGACCAGAGAAGAGGAGGAGCAGCCGGCTTCGGAGGAGAGTGGGCACACCGCGGGGAAAGAGGGAGAAGAAGGTAAAGCGATGATTAACGAAGGACAGACGAACAGCCAATCGGCAGCAAGTGCTGAGACGAGTGTCCCTCAATTGAACCTGCAGTCTGACTCAGACACGGAGGATGAGGAGGAAGAAGAGGTGGTAACAAACTCCTCTATTACGTCAAGCTCCTCCGCTCACTTGAACCTGACTGTTCCTCTAAGCCAGACAGGGGTTTCAGAACCTTCCCTCACTGCCTCAAATACTACGTCCTCATCCCCGTCGCCCTCGCCTGCCGGTGTGCCCAACACCATTTCCGGGATCACAGTCACAGAATCTGCAGCTCCTCCCGGCACCCCTCCATCCCCAGGCCGCTGTATATCTGTCTCCAGTCCGGGGAGGGGTCATAAAATTTTCATGGTTACCCGAGTGGAGAGCCCACCGGAGCAGCAGCAGCAGCAGCAGCAGCAGCAGTCCTTACCACTTCAGCTGAGCACATCTGTTGTCCCCAGTCAGACTAAAGGGACTTCAGAGAAAAATGTAGATGTGATCACACCCACAGCACAGCAGACACACTCGTCTGAAACACCCACACAAACGCAGCTGATACAGGAGAATGTGAGCGAGAGCTCAGCAGCTCCTTCAACAGACTCCAACGTGACAGAGCAGAGTCCTGCGGCACACTTAGAGACCCCCGCACAGACCCACACCATAGAGCCACTGTCTGCTAGTCATCCACCGTTGGAGATGGCCGCTAGCACTTTAGACCTCGGGGTCGCTGATCCAAGTCAACAAGCACCGGTCCTGCCTTTAGAGTCCACATCAAGTGAGTTAACAGAGAGCACCACTTGCCCCCAAGGAAAGGATGAAGGAGACAGCGAGGAAGCTCACAGCGAGGATCAGGGCCACAGTGTGTCTCCTGACAGCACAGCGTTAGAGTGTGAACTGAGTCAAACTCAGACTAGTACATCTTTGATAGAAACGCAGCAGCAGCCGTCAGTGTCGGCTTGTGAGCAGATTCAGAATGAGCTCGCAGCTGCATCAGAGGAGACCAAGACCCAAACAGAGGTAAAGGAGGAGGTGCTGGAGGGCGCACCGGACAACACGTCAGAAAATGAAGATCTCCATGTAACTGAGAGCAGCCAGCCAAGTCAAGAGGAGGAGTGTCTAAAAGAGCAAACAGAGGCAGACGAGCAGGAAGTATTTGCTGAACTTTCTGTTGAGATTGACCAGCACATGCCACCTGTCGCTCAGAGCGAAGCTCAGGAGTCGGATCGTACTGGGGCAGGAGACTCGGAGGGTTCTGTACCTGCCTCCATGGTATCCTTCTCCCTCGTTGAAGGGGACAATTCATGTGACGAGAGCTCCTCAGAGGAAGATGAGTGTTTCGAAGACGTTCCAGAAGACGAGGTCGTCGGCTCAGCTCTGCCCAACGGCCTGAAGCAGGAGTTCTCCCTCCATCTTCTCGAAAATGAAAGCCCCAAGCCTGGCAGCTGTGTGATGGAGCACGGTAAGTCACCGGGAAACTCGCACGTGCAGCCGGTTCGGGTGTGAAGACCCTGTATGATGACGTTTGCTGTACGTCTATTTGTGTAGTGAGTGTCAGCTGTGGACAAGACTTGGAGGAGCTCCTCCTAGAGGCCAGTTTGGAGACGGGGCGAGAAGCCCCTTGAGGCTGTGAGGTAAGCGTTCATGTTTATGCTCAATAAAATCACAAGTAGTTTAGTTTTCACAAATTTAAATTACACAGACAATCAAATAGTTTCAGCAGCAAAGACCCTAGTGGGCTCATTTAAAGCCTCCACCCAAACAACAACATTAAGTACAAGAAACAAGCAACAAAAACAGTAAAATAAGTCGTGTCAGGCAAAATAATAAAATGTTTCATAATAATAAATACTTAATTATAAGGAATGTGGGTGTTAAAACAGAAAATGTGATTTCATGACATGTAAGAGGGCAGAAATGTGTATGTATGCGTGTGTATTTATGCATGTGTGTGTGTGTATGCGTGTGTGTATGCGTGTGTATTTATGCATGTGTGTATGTATGCATGTGTGTATGCGTGTGTGTGTGTGTGTATGTATGTGTGTGTGTGTGTGTGTGTGTGTATGCATGTGTGTGTGTGCATTTATGCGTGTGTGTGTATGCATGTGTGTATGCGTGTGCATTTATGCGTGTGAGTGTGTATTTGTGCGTGTGTGTGTGTGTATGCATGTGTGTATTTAAGTGTGTGGGTGTGTATTTATGCGTGTGTGTATGCATGTGTGTATGCGTGTGTATTTAAGCGTGTGGGTGTGTATTTATGCGTGTGTGTGTGTATGTATGCATGTATGGTTTGTGAGAGGATGTTAGTTTAAAGGCTGAGCATTGACTATAACACATGAATGAAAACAATAACATAACCAACAATAAATAGTGAAAGGAAGTTAGGCAACAGCAGATAAATTCTGTTTTCAGCCTCTTTCATTACATTTCATGTTGGAACAGTCTGTTGCCATTTAACCAAAGACTTTCCATAAACTGCCTCTAAATCTTTACAAGACTTGGCATCTGCAAGTACTAAATTTAGGAGTGTTGAGATTTAAAGATGGACGAGTTGAGGAGAAAAGGACCAGTGGATTTTCTTGATGTAAGTCTTAAAATACTCCGTCAACTTGAGTATATATAATAAATAGAAGCGTGTATCATTTGGCCATCATAAGCCTCAAACAAACACCGCCTTAGTTTACACTGAATTAAACTACAGCTTGATTCTGCTCCAGTGTGTGGTTGTGAGATAAAATGCTGGCGCTCTGCAGATGTGATGAGGACATTACCACATCAGCATTTAGTGCGATGTTTTCCGTTCACAGTAAAAATCCCTTCTTCTCTCCTTCAATCCAACGCCCTTCTTCCCTTAGAAATGTCACATGGGTTCACAGTGATGCTCACCATCTGCTCCATCTGTTGGCATGACGGTGTAAGTTGCTGTTGCACAGTCTTTTACACCATTCAGCCATAACATTATAACCACCTGCGTTACATTGTGTGGGTCCCGCTGTTGTCAACAAAACGCCCTCAACCACTCAAAGCATGGTCTCCAGCAGACTTCTGAAGGTGTGCTGCTGTCTCTGGCACCGAGACGTTAGACCTTAGCAGCAGATCCTATGAAGTCCTGGTGCAGGCCTCTGAGGATTGGACCTGTTTGTCAGGTTGAGATCTTGGAACGTTGGAGGAAAAGTCAACACCTCAAACTTGTTGTTGTGTTTCACATACCTGTCCTGAACCATAGCAGGGTCTATTAGCCTGCTGAAAGAAGACACCGCCATAGGGGGCTACCCAAGGTTTCCCAGTACAACTCTGACTCTTCCCCTGGCTTCCCTTCTTCCCATTATGCCTGCTGGTCCCCTCTCTCCTCCCCACACAAAGCACATGCCTTTCACGTGATGTTAAAGGAAAGGTGATTCATTAGACAGGGCCCCCTTCTTCCATTCCTCCGTGGTCCAGTTCTAATGAAGACGATGTTGGCGGTGGACAGAGGTCGGCGTGAGAACTCTAACTCGGGGATTAGAGTGTAACTAACTTCTGTGGATGTTTTCTCGTCCAAACTGAAGTCATGTGATCGTTCCTGCCGCTTCATGTATCCCACCTACTGACGGGTGCCCCAGTGGTCAAACATGAGCCATGCATCAATTACCAGCTAGATATTGTTTGCTTTAGGACTGTTTGCTTCTGTGTTCAGGACTAAATTATCTCCTCTCTCCTTCCACAGTGAGGACCGGAGAAAACGGCACTCAGACGGTTCGTCTGCCTCGACCACACAATCGATTTCCCTTCAACATATTTGCTGTTTCCTTGACTCTACCACCAATAAAACCTTTCCATAACAGACAGCGGCTCGGCTGTCACACATAAGGAATCGTCCACACCCACACTACATCAGCCAATGACACACGTGATCATACACACCCACATTCTGTATGAGGAGGAGGAGGAGGGGTGAGGAGAAACGATGGAATCGCCCCGTTTTCACTACGTTTAGTGGATCTTGGATCCTCACAAACAAGCAGCCGCCTGTGAGAGAGAGAGAGAGAGAGAGAGAGAGAGAGAGAGAGACGGGGGACACAGGAGGGAGAATCTTACACTAACCAAAGACTGAACACTGACTGTTCTCAGAGCCGTATCTTGCACTTGTGTCGATTACCGTAGTAGTTGGGGAGATAACTAGCAATTAAAGTTTCTATCATGTCACATGACAAAGACAGCGGTGATGATGATGGATGAGAGCTGCTGCTGGCTCTAAACACTTGTTCTTCAGGTGGATCACTGTAAAAGGCTTTTTTATCCAAGGAAGCTGAAGATGTGTACGTGTCTGTTTCTATGTCAACATTTTATGTCCGTGTGCCCACCCTCAGACCCGTTCTCCCCCCTCCTTGGGGGGAAAAAAGGAAAGGACACTCTAAGGGACCTCTGCCAAAGTGACCTCCCTCCTCTCGTCTGCTTTCTCACCCGCTTCTCACTTTGGCCCCTCAGGGATCAGCGTCCATCTCCGGTCAGCCTCCTCGGAGCTGCAGCCACGTTACTTTGCATGCCTCCCGCTCTTTTTGAAAGTCAAATTTGATCCCAGCTCCAACAGGCCGGAATGTCGGCGAATGAAGGAGAAGCAAGAAGATGCCTGCTTTTGATTAGAGTTACTTACAGGAAAAAGAAATGAGAAGTCATCTTTAATTTTCAGATTCTCTGCCACATTAAACACTGTTATCGTTTTGTTCATGCAGTCAGTGCTGTGTTCCTCTGTCCTCATCTCCCCCCTCCGCCCTACTGTCCCCCGGGTCTTCCAATGGTACTCGGTATCGGCTCACCGCTCCACTCCATCACTCATGTTGCCTTCAAAATCAGCGTCTCAGATTCCGTCACTGTGTTTTCTTTGGCTGCTCGGTTCTTTTGTATTTGTTTTATAACTGTATGAGATTTATTTTTCCCTCTTCTCCTCTCATTTAATCTTTTTCATTTTGAGGATTGCTTTTAAATATTAGCCCCATTTTTTTTTTTTTTTTTTTTTTCGGTGTATATTTCAGATTCAAACTAGAGAAAATATTTAGGGATTTTTTTTTTTTTTTTTTGAGAGGGGGGTCTTTGTAAGTTAATATGTTTGAATGGTTGCAGTAATTAAAGCAAACACAAGGAGGCAGCAATTCCTTGTTTTAGAAACACTACCCCGCTGGATGTAACCAAGGCCACAAGGGGGCGCTGGTGGTTCTGTTTCCCCTAAGTGGAGCCAGAACTGATATTCGACATCAGAGTTCAAATCCACCTCCTGTACTGGATTTTAAACGACAGTAAAACATGAAATGTTGAATTGTTCATGCAGAGAGCTGGTTCACCCTGCTGTGAACTCCTCCCTCACACCGACATGGACGGTTGTGTCGTTTCTCTCTTCTTAAGTAAGGTTCATCACTTATTTCTTTTTTTTTTCTCCTTTCTTTTTTTTTTTTGCTCCCTCACACGACAGACATATTTGCCCCCCTCATTGTTTGTTATGCTTTAATTTTTAGATTTTTTAAATGATAATTTGTTAACTTAATTGAAATGTGCTGGTAATCACAAAGATATATATGGCGAAAATTTGTTCTTCTCAAATAAACTGCATGTAATGACTAAATGCTGCGACTGAATGCTTTCATGAAACATCTCTGCAGATAAAAAGCACAAATAATATTTGGAAGGGGAGGAAGATGACTTCAAGTGTTTCATCTCTGAGGTCCTTATGATCACGTTTAATGTGAACACAGAGCGGTGCATAGTAACTAAGTACATTTACTCAAGTGCTGCATTTCAGTACATATTTGAGTCATTTGTATGTTCCTGGAGTATTTCCCTTTGATGCTACTTCATACTTCTACGCCACTACTTTTATTAGTCTATGCAGTTACGTGTGACTTTTTCAGGACAATTTTAAATCTTTTCTTTTTTCATAAATTGTTTCAAAAACCTCTGATCGTTTTAAAAGTTGACTTTTTCGAGATACCTGGTTCTCAAGCTATGAGGATCTTATAGACCAAACTACAGCATAGAGTAATTGGATTACTTCCACCTTTTACATCTAGAGTAATAAGAGTTTTATTTATTAAGGCAGTATGAAAAGTGCCACAAAACCATCCTATATAATGTGAAAGTTCCTCAAATCTACAGTACTTGAGTAAAAGTACTTAGTTACTGTCCACAATTTGCTGATAACTATTTTTTACATTTACTTAAGGTATTAAATACACAACTTATATCCTTATAGTCATGTATTTTCATGGTGCAGCGTTAGTACTTTTACTCGAGTAAAACATCTGAGTACTTCTTCCACCACTGATCACAGACCAGTTTTGCAAAAATCAGAATCTCCACATGACTAATTAGTACAATATCAAAAAAAAAAAAAAATCCCTTTTTTTTATTTTTTTTTATTTATTCCTGTCTCCCATCAGCTGTAGCCCGGCGCTGTAAAACATAGATAGTTGGACTCCTTTGTTATTTTTCTATACAGCTTCCAGTCACCTGGTAGGGGGACTCTAAAAGTCCTTTTTTTAATTCCATCATATCTCCAATGATTCCATTCATGGCTTCTCCAGGATGTAACGGACACAAGTCCTAGTAATGTAAAACTTTGATAAGTTTGTTTCCCATGACAACGTGTATTAATTATCTGTTTATTGCCTTAAAAAAAGAGATTCCGCCTCAACGCCCTCAGATGCTGGGACCCTCGCTGCAGCAGACGTGAGGGTGTGTTGCCGTGGTGAGGGGTCGAGCACAGGGTGGGACCTCTTCTCCGTACGTGTTACTGAAATTCTCCGAAGGAATTCCAGGCCGCACTAATCCAGTCCCGCCCAGTAATGTTCCAAAAGAGCAGCGAAGGCAGATTTTCTGAGAAGGAGGAGTTCCAGAATTGTGATGTTGGGAGAATGGAGCCTCCTTCATCTGCAGAATTGGTCCAACAACTCCAACATAGGAATCAGAACTCCTTTACTTTTAATGACTAGAGTTGCAGTGGTTAAAAAACATATCAATCTAGTTTTTGAACTGCCCTTTAAAGGGCGATTCCCCCACATTGGGGTCCACTGGTTTCCATGCATGAACCCCTGTTTGAACTATTTTCCGTAAGATTAATGTCTTATTATTTGAAAAGAGCAAGTGGTGGATTGTAACAAAGTACTTTCTACACAAGTACTGCATTTGAGTACAAATGCGAGGTACTTTACTCAAGTATATCCATTTGATGCTACTTTATTTTTTTACTCCACTACATCTCAGAGGGAAGTATCCTACTTCATACTTTGTCCCACAGCTGTAGTTACTTTTTGAATTACGTTAGATGTTTTATAGACGAGTTATTGTCAGCGTATTTAATTTGTATTTTCAGGCAGATCAACGTTAAACATTTTTGGCGGAAAATGTCTGTAAAAACAAATGATACAGCTGATTTATTTAACTAATATTCACATACAGTAGTGGAAAGTAACTAATTACCTTTACTTAAGGACAGATTTGAAGTAAATGTACGTAATATGAGTAATTCCATTTCATACTGGTATATACTTCTACTCTATTACATCTCAGCCGGAAAAATTGTACTTCATGCTCCACTGTATTTTTAACTTACTAATTACTTTTTGTATTACAATTTTCAAACGGTTCATGTGGAGACATGTGACTCTTACAGGACGGAGATGCTATAAACGGTTGGTGATACATCATCTTATAAGCACATTTTTCAGATAATTTCATACTTTTACTTAAGGAAGTCTTTACTTGTTACTTGTAGTGGAGTATTTTCATAATATGGCATCAGTACTTTTACTCAATTAAATTATCTGAATACTTCCATCACTCGAAAGAATGACACATGGGGAATTATTTGCCTCCTCAACCTTCCCTTTGTTTAATTTTCTATCCACAGATCACCACCACCACCATCAAAAAGTATATGCTTTAAATTAACCTTTTTATTACGATTTTTCTCATCCTCCTCCGCTCGTTGGTCGTGTGTTAAGAGTTCAGAGCAAACGTTATAGTGACATTCACACCAAATATCTGTACTGCAGTAGAATCACACCCAGATGTAAATCATTCTTAAATACCTCCGTTGTGTGTTTTCATTCAAAGTCGTTTCTCTGACAAAACACTGATGAGTTGCAAAAGTTCTGGTTCTTAAAGATTCCTCTAGAGCCATGTATGGATTTTTTACTTTAATTGCATCTATCTGTGAAGTACTGTCAAATTCGGGTTGAAATAAAACACTGTTTGGCCTCCTGTTTTGTGTTTTTCATTACGCCTCACCCTGGGGTGGCTGTTGCCTCATCCGTGCAGGAACATGTGACGTTGCACCTCATGGTAAAGGATCAAAAAGGTCAGGTTCTATGTGTGTAAATTTAAAGATGTCACACGAATCTCCTGATTACAACTCATACATCCTCATACTGTAAGGATATCATATATATATATATATATATATATATATAAGATAGATAGAAATATCTATCATATATATATATATATGATAGATAGATAGATCTATCTATCTAAGGATTATAAGGATTGATGCATCACTTCTGCAGAGGAAGATGTTTCCTTACATGTTATGTCGCTTCGTTTGTCTGAAGGATTAGGATTAGATCAAATCTTTATTATTCCCAAAAATAATTCTTGTGTATGAGATTTTTCCAAAATTGCAGTTAAAAAAGAGAGAGAGAGAGAGAGAGTCAGACGAATAGAGAGAGGGAGAGATTGTCAGATGAATAAAGTGAGAGAGCTACAGATGGATAAAGAGAGAGGGGTGACTAGAGAAAGGGAGAGAGAGAATCGGATGGATAGAGTGAGAGAGAGGATTCAGATGGATCGAGAGAGAGGAAGTCAGATGAAGAGAGAGAGGAAGAGAAAGAGAATCGGATGGATAGAGAGAGAGAGAATCAGATGGATAGAGAGAGAGAGAGAATCAGATGGATAGAGAGAGAGAGAGAATCAGATGGATAGAGAGAGAGAGAGAATCAGATGAATAGAGAGAGAGAATCAGATGAAGAGAGAGAGGAAGAGAAAGAGAATCGGATGGATAGAGAGAGAGAGAATCAGATGGATAGAGAGAGAGAGAGAATCAGATGGATAGAGAGAGAGAGAGAATCAGATGGATAGAGAGAGAGAGAGAATCAGATGGATAGAGAGAGAGAGATAATCAGATGGATAGAGAGAGAGAGAGAATCGGATGGATAGAGAGAAAGAATCAGATGGATAGAGAGAGAATCAGATGGATAGAGAGAGAGAATCAGATGAAGAGAGAGGGAGATCGATAGACAAACAGAGATGTTTGTGATTTTTCTGTGGATGTGGGTAAAGCCTGGCGTGAGATTCACACCCCTCCCCTATATGGTCAAAATGAAAAATAGAAACATATGCATACATTTAAATAAAGGTATAAAATACAAGATAACTAAAAGGAAAGAGCCCAATCTAAAAGAAGAAATATGAGTTACAGTCGTCTGGTCTATTAATGTGATTACATTCACTATAACATTTAATTATCATCCCTGGAAATGATAATTCAATGTTATAATGCTCATGATGTTGGTACGGCTGCGTGTCGTCAGGTAGAACCCACCGTTCAGAGCCTCTGGTCTTCGGCCAGGCATTGAGTTCAGTGTTTAAAGTTTTCTTAAGTTCAGTAAGTTACTGAAGACTAGTTAGGTTAGTTAGCCACCAGGAGGGCCGGTAGGGATTAGGGTGTCTCTTCCTTGAGTTTGGACTATGTGGAATGATCTCCGGCAGAACATCCACTAGATATTCTCTTTTTTCTAATGTTTTATCGGATAATTAGATTACGGTCTCCTGAAATTCTCACTCCATGTGTGATAAATCCCTTCCACTGATTTACTCTAACTACTAATCATAACCTTGATTTCCTCTACCTCACTGAGACTAGTCTAAAATCCAGGGACTGCTCTACTCCAAGTGGGTTTAAAAGTAATTCTCCAAAGATTTAGGAGTACAGAAAAGTCATTTAGTTGGTACCAAAGGTGTGACCCTTCTCTTTCTGTTTGTGTCCAGAGGCCTGTGATCAAATGTTTCCTCACAGCATCTTTCCTTGGTTTTATAGCCGTGCCTCAGGAATGGGCCGGCTCGCTGGAAGAACAGCAGATTCCTATCCATAGTGTCAGTCCCGATCTGTTATGTGTATTCGCTGTCCAGTGGTGTGCAACAAACCCCTGTGACCCCCGCCACACAGGAGGAGGGGTTGATGGAGCCACGGCATCATCTGTGGGGTCAGAGAGGTCGCAAATGTTTGTAACCGTAAACGCAAAAATGAAGACTCCTTTACGAAATATGGCTATTTTTTATTCATGCTGTCTGTCAGCTGTGAGGGCAAGGTGTTTATCTCTGTTTCCAACATTTATGCTGAGCTAAACAAAACACTATTCTCATAAAATGAGAAACTCCTGGCTCCATTAACACTGACATGTTCTAGGATCTATCAGTGTCCAGAAATAGTTAATTTGTTACATAAGGTGCCAGTGATTACAAAAAGTACTATTCAATAACTCTTCCTTTTACAGTCCCTTTATTACAAGGTTATTACCCAGAAAATATACGGTTATAATGATGTCTCATTATAGAATTACTGAAAAGTATGATAAGTTATAAACAGAGGAACAACAGGTGAAATACCTGGTATTTACCCAGTAAATATATGGTACATTATTGTATATTACTGAGTAATTACAAGAGATAATTAGTAGATATAAGCATACTACAGGTCAAATACTAGGTATTTACTAGATAAATATATGATAAATTATTCCATATTTTTGGGTAATTACGACTGGTAATACGTAGATATAGATGTACTACAGCTGAAATACTAGGTATTTACCCAGTAAATATGTGGTAAATTATAGTATATTATTGAGTAATTAACACATTAAACACATTAACAAATTAAAGGAATCCTTCTTTCTGTCGATGTTATTACCATGTTATTAACATGTTATTACCACGTCCTATGTAATAACCATATAATATATTATTTATTTATCACGTTATTACCAAGTATTTAAGGAGTAGTTTCTCTGTGTTCAAGGATTTATTACCAGTGGTAATGACCCAATAATGTATTATAAATAAAGGAAGTAGGCTAAAGCTTGAGGCTTATTTTTGCCTTATTATCCTACACCATCCAAAGAATAAACAAAAACATCTGCATCACCAAAGGTAAAAAAAACAAAAACATAATTACATCATATACATTATTCTATTCAATACATAGTCTTCGAATATTTAATTACATTTCAACAACCTTTTGTTACGACACAGTTTTGACTCATGATCCAGTCTACAAAATAGTTTAACTCCATAAACTTTAACACATCTGTATTTTACATTAGTTCTAACTTTACCTGTTCCAAAATAAAACAACCTTCTTAAATGATATTTTTATTTCCCTTAATTAAAATTTAAAAAAATCCCCCAGATATATTCAACATATAAGACTGGTTATGTTATTCCAGGTCTGGTGTCTGTAATCCTGAAAACATCATAAGGGATTTCATTTGTACAAATTAGCCTCACGTGATTTCCTGCGGGTGTGTGAAGGGTGGGTGGGCGATGTGTCCCCTGGTGGAATTTACTCCCAAGAGGGAATGCAAAGAGGGAAAAGTGTCCGAGGAGAGGAGGATCCCACCCACCCCCTCCCCAGCTCACATGACTGTGACTAGAGAAGAGGAGGAGTGAGGAAGGACAGAGAGAGGGAGAGATGGGGAGCAGGATGAGTGAAGTTTTTTCAACCGCAAAGATCACATCCAAGAACTCATCTGACCGCTGATTCCAGCCTGAGGACCGTCCACGTCTCTGGGGTAATTAAACTTTAGAATGTAGAAAAGCGGTGTAGATGGTATTAAACTTTGATTTCCTAGAATGTCTGCATAGATAGTTTCTGTCTTCCGTAAACCAGCTTTGGTCTTCACTCAAAGTCAGTGGTAGAAAAGTAAAAAAAAGAAACCAATCTGAAGTGACTTGCAAATTTAGAATTCTTAAATATGTTAGAGAACAAAGGCGTTCAAAAAGAATTGAGTAAGTAAAATTTTAACACACTCCAGTTTTGTTATTTTACAACTTTATACTCCATTATGTTTCGGAGGGAAAGATTAGAATTTGAGGGAATTACAGATTCTGCTTATTGATGTTACTCTTGATCGCTTTTCTTATTAACTCCTGATCAAATAATAATAATAATAATAATAAAGCATTTCATTTATAACGCACTTTACATTTGGATCAAATCTCAAAGTTTGTTAATGGTGTTAAATGTTTGTGTTAAACAGAAGGCTTCTACAGGTTTTCAGACTCACCACCCAAATGTCTGTTTGAATTACACATTATTGATCAAATGGCTCAAAATAAAACAAATGTTAAAAACATGATGACTAATTGATGACTAATAAAAAATCACAGGTGAGGGAAAAAAATCACAGGTGAGTGAAAAAAATCAAAAGGCATCTAGTTCCTTTCCCATAATAGTGAGGCAGTCAGTTTCTGGTTTCTGGCAAAGAATTGAAGAAAAAGCAAAAACTAGGCTAATACATCTATGAAAGCCCCCAATGCCCTGCGTTGTACTGCGTTGTTCCCCTGATTCCCCCAGGACGCTCATGACCTCATGATTATAGGTGAGATCTGGAACATAGATTAACGAGGGAAATTAAAGGACTTCCCTCTGGCTCAGTTCTCCACGACGACGGACCGAGAAAACACGGGCCTGACTGCTGACACTACACCGAACCACCTGTCCATCTCCAGACTCAACAGCCCAGGAAACTCCTTCACCTGAGGAAGCAACTCACCTTCAACATCGGGGGAAGCATTCATTCGTTCATTCATTCATTTTCTTTCGCTTATCCGGGTTTCCGGTTGCAGTGGCAGCAGGCTAAGACGGGTTTTCCAGATATCCCTCTCCTCAGCAACACTCTCCAGCTCATCCTGGGGGATCCTGGGGGATGCTAAATGAGAGGTATAGTTCCCCACAGTGAGTTCTGGGTCAACCCCTGAGTCTCTTCCCAGCATGACAAGCCTGAAAACCCTCCTGATCAGACGCCTGACCTCAACGAGGTGAAGGAGGGCCAAGGAGTAGCGGCGACATCTTGAATTCCCTCTAGATGTCCGAGCTCCACACCTTATCTCTAAGGATGAGCCCAGCCATCCCACGAAGGACGCTCACTTCATCTTCTTGTATCTGTGTTGTATCAGGAGTAGCTCTTAGCTCCTTAAACTGGACACTACTCCAGCCATGAATATTATAAACAGACTCAGAGACGACGGACATCCCAGGTCCAGCACACAGTGAGAAACTACACCTGTACGCCCATATTAGGTAGATGGTTCCGACGTTTTACATTCTAAAACTTGGGTTTGTATAACAAAATGCTAATCTGGCCGAATAAGTCTCCTTGTTGCCTCGGAGAAAGAAGATTCTGGAGTTTCTATGTTTTTCTCCTCGTGCTTTCATGAGACTCTAAACAGCCCGCAGGTATGACTGTGAGTGGGAATGGTTGTTTCTCTCTTAAGTGTTGACCCTGTGATGAACCGGTCCAGGGGGCGCCCCGCTTCTTGTCCAAAGCCAGGTTGGATTGGATCCAGCCCAGCACAAGATAAGCAATGTAAGAAAATGAATAAACAAACTGAATAGAGAAGGTACCCTGCTGTCTGCTGGTGAAATAACCAATTCACGAATCCCAAAGGATCCATCAACTTGGTGCTTGTTCTCTGTCCCCATCGTTCATCATGGACTCGATCAGTTATTAATTTGGTACAAAGTTAATAACTTCATGGGTTCTTCATGGGTTTCAATGTTATAAGTATTCTAATGCGTGCTCTATGTTCTCAGTTGCAGGCATGAGGGTGGCACACTGGTGCATGCTGGGAGCGACCATCCTGCTGTTAGTGTGCGAGGTCATCATCAGTCAGCTGTGCAACTCATTCATCATCCTGGTGGATGGTTTCCATACACTCTTCATCCTCTTGCACATGGCCCTAAAATCTCAAACATCAAGCACAAAAAAAAATCCTCTCTCCTCTTTTGATTCGGCTTCATTTCCTCCAAATGCCTCCTCCTCTTCCTCCGCCTCTGCATCACCTCCTGCTAATCCACCTGCAGGGTCACCCGTCCAGCTTCTACCTGGTGCCCAGGCAGCCATGATTGAGTCAACCCCTCCAGATCAACCTCCCACTCCTCCTGAAATCTCTCCTGCATCCCTCCACAGCAGCCTCTCCTACACGGACCACAGGATGAAGACTGTGGGAGATTTCATTTCTGGTCTCGTCCTTGTTTCTCTGTGCACGTCTTACTTTATGGAAATCATCAGCTCATCCCTGGAGGCGCAAAGAGTCCAGCATCCTCTGCTGCTGGTGGAGGTCAGCGCCCTGAGTCTGCTCCTTAAGATGCTGGTGCTCTGGCTGAACTTGGATCAGCAGAAGCCCTCAGAGAACAAACATGGCCCTGAAATCAACCGTAAAGGTAATATTACAAATACCAATATAAATCCTCCTCCATCTGCAGGAAATTGACTTCATCTGTTTCGCTCTTCATTTCCTCATAGGGATGGTTCTGAAGAAAACATTGTAGCTGTAGGACAATGGCAGAAAAATCCATGTAACAGTTCATTATGAACTTTTATTTAATTAACTCATTCTTCGAAACAGGTCCTTAATTTATCTTCAACTTAGTTCATGCAATTTTTTACTGTTTACTGATTTTAATAAGAATTTATAAATGATGTCAAAGCCAAAAGACTGCACTGATGTGCGATCAGGTCCTTCTAGTGGACATAGGTGGTATTGCACATCCAAAATCCTTCTTTGGGGTTTAAAATTTAAATTTTGGAAAGATTTTGGGAACATTGTCCCCCTATAGGTCTACAAAAACATATAAAATCATTGATTGTTTTGTTTTATTTGTGTTAAAGGTAGTAAAAGGTACAATGTTACTGACACTGAAAATAAATTAGTGGGATAGGATAGTGGACGCGTCTACCCTTGTGTATGTTTTAGTTTGTTGTTCTAAACCAAAACATCTTATCCCAATGAACACAGAAAGAAAAAAGTGACTTTTATCTTTACTTGACTAATCTCAGTCTCACCAGTTTATAAGATCTTCATTTCCGACCACTGCTATCGTTTCGGCTGTTCGCATTTTCAGAGCAAGAGGAACAGAAGCTGGGGATCGTAAGAATAAATTTTGGCAATTGAAAAATAAAGTTAATAACTTATTTTAGCTCTTACTTGTGCCTAGACACCAAGGTTATGCAAATACACCTGATGGTTGTGGTGCTGTTTTAAGTTTACGTTGGGTTTGTGATTCAGAGGAGGCTTGAGCAGAACAAGTTCATGACTTAATGAAAGCCGACCGAGCAGAGGAGCGAGGTGGGGACGGCGGTGTAGTCTGGTGTCTATGTTTTTATAAGGTCCCGACCTTGTGTTGGTACTGGCTAGGGGGGATGGGGTGGGCGCTACACATCACTGCCTGAATGTCTAAATCCAGACACCACCACCACCACCACCACACTCTTCTGGCTGCTCACAGGTGATGACTGAGAGGAATTACTATCCTATAAACCTGTATAGACTTCACAGTGGGTATGAGGGGCTTTTCCCTATGGTTTTCCTTTTTCCTACGCCACACCCATCCTTACAGTTTGTTGCCAAAAAGCTCTACTTTGGTCTCATCTGATGTTTGACCTTGTTCCACTGATGTTTGCCAAACTGTAAGAGCTCTAGTTTGTGTGGATGCAGTGGAACATGTATGAACCTCTAGTCGGTTTCATCAGGTGGCAAACGCCATTTTTTCAATATCTACCTGTAAGATTTTACTTTGATGTATTTGCTGAGTGTATATTTAGCTTTAAGGAACTTCCTACAGCGTCTTGTTTTCCATTCCTCTGTTTGACAACCGCAGGCTTGGGTGAAGAAGAAGACAAAGGTCGGGCTGAGCCGGGCCGAGTGCAGTTTACTGTGGGTGACTCTGTCAACAATGGAGCGCTCGTCATCTGTAACCCGGCGTCTTCCATCATCCCTGAAACGGACTCTCGAACCCCAGAACCACAGGTGAAAGACTTGCGTGCTGCAGCTGGAGAGGTGGGCGAGGTCTGTGAAGGAGTGATCGTTGCTGCGGATCGGAATCAGCCAATGGAGATCGAGGAGAATCCCAGAGACGACACCTTCATAAAGCATCCAGGTGAGTGTAGTTTAGCTTCTTGAGTTGTTACCTTTCTCCCCTTATTGTCCCTTTAGGAAGAAAAAACAACACAAAATCTATCGCTTTGTAGCTCTAAACACACTTGTACAAGACTCCTGAACTGATCGGGATTCTCTGTGTTCTCCCCCCTTCAGACAGTCAAAATGCATCTATTATGTCCCCCGTCTGCAAGTCCTCATATCCCACTGAGAGTCCTGCATCCTCCAGCCGGGGGTCAGTCCGCCTCCTGATGTCCGTCAGGGTCATTCAGGGTCTCTGCTCCCCCCTGTTGGCTCTGATCAAGAGCCTGGTGATGCTCCTGATCGGCCCCCGGTGTCTGCACGGCTCTGGGTCCTGTAGCTTCCTGGTGTACCTGGATCTTAGCTTCTCCATTCTTGCTGTGATAATACTCATCGCCACAGTAACGCCACGGGTCAGTCACCTCCACAAGATAATCACAGACTATTATTCTGGGACACTTTTGTCATTTCAACCTCAGATCTAATAAGACGTCATAACTCAGTGTGTAAACACAGGAAAAAGATTTCTGGCATTTTAGCTTTAAAATGTCATGAATCTTAATCAAAATATTGAACCAAGCTAGACCTTAGTGCGAGGAAGAGCTGGATTGATTTGGGGAAAGGTCAGCTTTATCGCCAAATATTTTTGGGCAATAATTTCTCAACCGTTGGTCCCATTCAATCCAAATGTGATGCAAATGAATCAACATGAGGAGATCTATCTTGCATTTATCATATTTTACTGTAATAGTTCATATTTTACTCACTAGGGGGAGCTTTTTGTTGAAAACACTGTTTTTTCATCCAGAACTTCCCAACCAAGATTAAAACTGTGTCTAAATTCAGTTCTTAAATATCTTAACAATTGAGTCACTATCTTAGAGTATATTGCTGACTTAATAGAAATAATTTGAGAGAATATGGACTGATTGAGTTTGTAAAGACACATTTAATCCGTCACATTTAATTTGAGGAGTTCAATCTGGGGCTCTGCTTGTACAGCGCAGGGGATTGGAGGCTTTTCGGGGATATCCACCTGCTGTCAAGGACGACAGCGCACGCTATGTTTATTTGTGTTGCTCATATTTGGTGCAGCGGTATCCAAACCTGTGGTGATGTTTACTGTTGTTTCCCTGGTTCTCCAGCTCCACAGGTATGGACTGCTGCTGCTTCAGGCCACACCTCCACACATCTGCGTATCTGATCTCGGACAGAAGATCGCGGGCGTCCCTGGGGTGAGGGGTGTGCATGAACTCCACATCTGGCAGCTAACTGAATCCTCCATGGTGGCTTCGGTTCATGTGCACTGCCATGCAAGCTTTCAGGCACATAGGTAAACGGAAAAAGGTTGAGAAAGGTTTGAACTGGTGATTCTAAAGTGTCATAGGATTTCAAAGCATGGCCACCGATTCATTCTGATCCGCCGAAAGCTGAAATACTGGTTCCAAGTTTATTTTAATAGATAAAAGGGAAAGTTATTCGATCATGTTTTTGCCTTCTTGACTACTCTCAACAAAGATGATGAACCATTATACACTATTCTTCCCACAGCAAACAATACAGGAAATAAATGTCTGCATCAATGTGTGCTACAGATCTGTTTACACTGATGTCGAATACAAGATCAGGTCAAAAGCGTCAAATTTGAGCAAAACCCAGGATCAGAATTGAGTAAGGCAAACAATTGCCAAGATTTTTGCAGTTCGTAAACTCAAATATCTTAGAGTATCAGAGCTTACGTAAATATTCAGAGTACCAGTACTTCTTTCAGTTTAATATATTAAGCCTTTAACGAACAGCTCATCTGGTTTGTCGAGAACATTTTAGTCACTGTTTCTTATTAGAAACGTGTGTCACTTGACTGAACATGTGTTTAATATGACCCAGTGGCAGCATGTCTGCCGAAGTGTAAGGGTCCAAGGATGGAGCCCTGGAGACACCGCAGGTTAAAGATTAGGCTATTGAGAAAGTCCTATCTGATAAGTACGAATTTTTGGGGGTACATTAAAGCATGTGAAGAATAGAATTATGTAACTTGATAAAACAAGAAAAAAAAAGTCTAATAATAGTAAAGTAATTTTCCAAAAACATACTTTAGCAAAAGGTCGAGCCAATCTGTAAAAGAAAAAAATACTAGATTTTTTCTTTTTCCATGAAATACAACATTTCATTATGAAATAATTTTATGTTGGATTTTATTTTTCCTGTTAAAAACATGTTTGAACAAATGATTTGTCATTTTATGGTAAATTTAAAGTTTCTTAGATATTCAATTAATAAATGCCCCAAAGAAATAACATATGCAAAGAAAACGTTTTTCCATAGTCCCTCAAGAGAAAAGAGAAATTATTTATATCCATATTTCATTTCTTTGTGGCAATAATTTAATATCTTAGACTCTTTAAATTAAATTTAAGGTAATGGCAAATTGTTTGGTAAAGGATTTTTTCAAAATAGAAAAAAAAATCGGACTGATGAAATTATTTCGGCATGAAATGTTAGATTTCATAAAAGATAGTCAATCTTTTCTTAGATTAGCTCAACCTTTTGGTAAGGCATGTTTTCAGAAAACTATTTGACCCTCATTAGACCAAGTTACATAACTTTGTTTAGTAAGTCCTCACATCTGATAATATGCCAAAATTCTATTTATTGAGTAGGATTTTCCCTATAGCCGTTGTTAATGCATCATCATCAGTGTCCCCTTTGACCTGTGGTGTCCCACAGGGCTCTATGATTGGCCCCTCACTGTTCCACATATTCATGCTGCCACTACATCATGTTATAAACAGGCTCAGTCACAATAAGAGATAGTGCTCAACCAATCGGTTGAGCAGGACATTAAAGGGTTAAAGGGTTAAACATTGAGTTTGATGAACACAAAAAAAAACGTGCTCTTGTACTCATTTTTTTTTAAGTTAGAATAGATATCTCAACAGATTTTATGTTTTCGCTGCTCATACTACTAACTAATTTGTGCATTTGACTTTATTGTGTGAGGCATTCATTGGACTCTCATTGATAAAAACAGATGACTATATTTACATCAAACAGATGAAAGTGGTGAATGCATTTTTGTCCAGATTAATAACTTTCAGTTTTACTACTAGGTGCGACGATCTGATGAGGGGTGTCACCAAAGTGCTTCAGAGTGTAGGGGTGAACTACTGCACCATTCAGCCAGAGTTTGCTTCTTGCTCTGGATCCTCTGCAGGCAGTGCAGATGCCACCCCTGTCACCCACGGAGAAGATCTCACCCTTCCTCATCTCCTTGCCTGCAGCCTCGCCTGTGCAAAGTCTTGTGCTGACAATATGTGCTGCTCTACCTTGGAAGAGAAGACCAGAATCCTTTTGGCACCACCAACTGGGGAAACAAAGGAAGAGCCTCAGGCTCTGGTGATCGAGAACACTTTGACTGCCAGCTTTAACGTGATGATGTGATCAACGTTATATCCATGTACAAGTGTAACAATAGATAATGGATGTCATCTCTCTCGAGCCATTTTTCTGAATGTTGTACTGTATGTAAATGTTCTTATTTTGACATTAAAATGGTGCTAACAAAGATGTTTATGCAATACAAAATGTATAGAGTCCATACAAGTGACATACAGGAACTGCATTATGACTACCCACTAGATGAACAAAATATTTAAAAAATATCTGATAGTCTATAAATGAATGAGATTCATGGAAATAAAACCTGTTTTTAAAAAAAAAAAAAAGTTTAATCCACATCATTTGTATTTATGGTGGTGTAATTCACCAACAATAATAAGGATATGTATTGTATAGTTGATGATCTGTTCGATTCAGATCACCTCAGGTACAGAAAGCAACTTACCACATCTGACCATATAAAACAAAATGCAAATTACAGAATGCATTAACCAACAATCTCCCAAAGGCAAAAAAAATTAGATGTACAGTATTTGAGTTAATTTTATGTGCAAAATGATTTTATGTACATATTAAATAGAAACCCACAGAAACAAACAAGATGTTTTACTCTTATTGCAATCAAATCCACCCAATGAAATATAAAATATAACATCACAATAATATCAACAGTATTTATAACAAGATAAGACACTTCATTGTCTTTCTAAGTATACAACAAGAGTTTTACATCTCAGACCAATAGTTTCTCTAGAGTCTAGAGAAACTATTGGTCTAGAGTCTAGACAATAGTTGTCTAGAGAAAATACTGGACAAGATAATAAGAATAAGGTTAAACTTAGGCAATGAAAAGGTAACAGACAAGCAGTTACAAGATTAAACGGAACAACACTAAGAGGAATATAAACAAAAAAGTGTTCAAATACAACAAATCTTTCCATTTATAGTTTTGTATAACTGTCCAAAGAACATGTGTTTGTTTACAGTGGACAATAAAATGAAATATTGTTTCTCTTTTTAAATGTTTGATATAATCGTGAACATGTATCTTACCTGTCATGGTGCCTCCACCTGGTTATTTCCAGACAGCCAATCACAATGGAGCCGATTTGCATAATATGGGTAATACCACAAAGCGTTTCGATTTTTAGCGTTTATCCAATATAAAAATGCTCCAAATCGTTATTAAAGCGATGTCCTGTAGATTTTACGTGTATTCTTCAAGATATCCTGTGTTGGAACTGAAATTTCTGTGACACCATGACTGAGATAGATACACCAACAACCTTGTATATATACCTCTGTCTTCCTCTATTCGAGTGCCCGGATGAGCCTCGGTGGTCCGGGGTGCAGGCTTCAAACCTGTAGCTGCTTAGCGGCAGAGTGGTTCAATTCCACCTTTCGGGCGTCGGTCATTGATAGTTTGTTTTTGGAACTAATAAAATAGTACATGAGTTTCATAGAAAAGAACTTCTTCCACATCCCTTTCAAATTATTTTGTCGAGACTGTTTTTTAAGGCTTTATGGAACACAAAAAACACAAAGATCTTGAAAATTACAAAAAAGATCAAAACGAAAAGGAAGAAATGAATAATAAATCCATAATATAAAGAGAAAAATAACAAATGCAACATTAATCTACATCCGCATTTGCCGGAAAGGGATTCTCGTTGATTGACAGCCAGGTAACACCAATCTAATAGGGTATTTGCTTCCCTGGCCAATCACATTCCGTGTTGATGTAGGCGGGCTGATTTACCCGGAAATCAGCGTCTGTGCCTTTTCTCGGGGAATGCGTGATGTCCTTGCAGGCTAAAGTTTGTCATAGTGCGAATTAAAAACTAATCCCGCATTCGCTGGGGTCTGCATATACATATTACACGGTAAGGAAAATGTATGAACTGAAGAATAGCTGTGTTGTTGACCTTTTGCCTCTGAGCGCCTTGCTTAGGAAAATTGAAGCTGTTATTGTACGAAAACTCCTCTTCAACGTACGGTTTGATCTTTCTATTTACGAGGCTTTTCTGTAATGGTGTTAGTCACATTATTTTAGTCTAAATGAATACACATGAACTATATCATCCTGAACCAGTGTGCCATCAGCAATATAAAATATTGATTGAAAAACAATTAACTATTCTACTCAAGTACATGACAGACACCCCCATGGCTTAGGTTCAAGGTGGGGTGGGACTGCATCAAGGATTGGCTTAGAGCCCCTTCTTGTTTGCTATAGTGATGGGTGACAGAAGAGGTCAGGCAGGAGTCTTCTTGGACTATGATGTTTGCATGACATTGTGTTTTCTAGTGTGAAGACAGAATACATGTGTGTGTGAAAGGAGGAATAGAAGTGGAGAAGTTGCGGGAGTTTAAGTACTTGGGAACAACTGTCAAGCCCCTTTTCTCTCTCTTTCTCAATTTCCTTCTTCTGTCTTCAACAGATGCCTCTTTATAAATATCCCCGCAAAATCTGGGACGCTTTGAAACTAAAACAGGGCATCTATGATCGTCTCCCTAAGCACTACCTCAAGTCGCTTGAGAGGAAAGAGCCCACCCCTGTCCATTGGCGTCCTCTAGGAGTACAGTACCGTGCCAATCCAAAGACGGGACAGAAGGAACGGGTGCAGGACGTTCCAATTCCCATGTACTACCCTCCACACTCACAGGATGGTCTGTGGGGAGGAGAGGGCTGGATAACAGGCTACAGATACGCCAACAATGACAAAGTATGTTTCCAGAAAGATTCTTTTCTCTCTTAAGTTACGTTGACGTGAAATCAGTTTAACACACACAAAGCTTCTATATTCTCCAGATTTATATCCGGCCTGGCATTTATTTGCATGTCAGGCAATTTTTATCTATTTTTGGCAAACTATTCAATAAAACAGTTGAAAACAAGTTTTTTTCTATCTTATTTTTTCAATTAAATGTCTATTTATATAGATGTCAAATCGTCTCAAGAAGACCTGGAAGCCTCAGTTGTTCGCGAGAGAGCTGTACAGCGAGATCCTTGACCACAAGTTCACCATCACAGTCACAGCACGGACCCTGGATCTCATCGATGCGTCCTTTGGATTGGACTACTATATCCTTAAAGTAAGAGACCACAGCTCATGTGACAAATTGGCCCTTTCCACAGGGCTATTTATTTGACACTGGGGCGCGGCGATTTTTCGTAAAAAGATTGCAGTCTTGAGTCAGACGTATATGCGATCTCATTTCTGTAGTACAATGGCTCTACAGCATTTTCAGAGTTTTAGCCAGAATCATCTAGCCTTATTTCTCACTAATCATCCAACTCCCATCAGACAACAAAAGAAGACCTGAACTCTAAACTGGGGATGGACCTCAAAAGGGCCATGCTGCTTCGCCTGGCACGCAAATACTCGGAGCTTTACCCCAATGATGCCGTCAAGAGAGAGATGGTCTACGACAAATACAAGGTGGGCTCGGATATGTTCACTGACTCACATTAAATTTGTTGGGAATGGAGAAGTGTATGGCTTAACTAATCTTGTTGGTTACCAGTTACTGCTCAAAGAAGCAAAAAATAATATGTTTCTCTGCTTCCTTCATTCTGAGTAGCAGTTTGAGATCCTGGAGGAAGAGGCCGAGTGGGTGGGTCTGAGTCTGGAGGAGGCTGTAGAGAAACAGAGGCAGCTGGAGCACAAGGTAACCCAACACGGCAAGCCTTATTGGATCATGTGTACAACAGGCATACAAGGAATTTGACTTGTCTTTGTGATTGCTCGAAATGTACCGTACTGATTCTTCCTGTTGGTTTTGACTCTCCTCCGTTCACCAGGAGCCTGAGCCTGTGTTCAAAGCCTGCATGGAAAAGCTAGTGGAGGAGATGCGCATCCAAAAACTCTCAGAGCCGCTTCTTATGGGGAAAAAATGACACCTTCAACTTCTGAGTGGGACCAGACGCACTGAAAAAATGATCCAGTTGAACTGTCAAGCTTCTTCAGATGGTGGTTAGAGTCAGCAAGTTTCTGAAACTCTTTCAGTACTGATTGTACATGACGGCGGACATCCTGCCGTTTTAACCCCATATCATCATCTGGGAGCAACACGAAGGTGAAAGAGACACAAATGATGGCTTCATGTTGGAGTAATGTTTATTTATTTCCCTTTGAATTGAAGATCCATACGTAAGACATTTTAGGAATGAAGGGAGATGCCTCCATCTGTGTTAATACACCTGCTATGATATAAGAGCCTTCAAGAAAATATCTAAAAAATAAAACATTGTCCTTTTTTTCCTGTATCTGCTCATCTATTCTCTAATAATTACGAAAACAATACACTAATTTATTTATACGCACTGACATGGGAGGTTAATAGCATTGATTATCTCGCTATAATGGCAGCTCTCAGTAGGTGGAATATACTACGCAAGCAAGTGAGCATTTTTTATCCTTAAGTTTTTGTGTAGGAAGCCAGAGAAGTAGGCAAGTCTATGATCTCAACAGCTATGACAAGGTTGTGATGGCTAGATAGCTGGGTCAGAACATACCACAACTGCAGAACCTGGTTGTTCCCAGCCCACAGTGGTTAGTACTAGTTTCTAATATTATCGGGAATAATACTTATAATAATGACAATATTAATTAACAGGTCCTCTGAGAAGATCAGTGGAAAATATTGTACCTTTCATATATATATATATATATATATATATATATATATCAATATATTTAATGTATCTAAAAAATATATATACAAATGGAACTTCTACACACATAACACATACAATTAAAGATCAAACTACCAGAAAACATGAAATGTTAAAATATAAATCTTGATCAGTTCCCCTTAGATTAGAATGTTGTGTATATGTTAAAGCATCAACATGCATCAACATGTATTTACTTGTTGATGCACATGTTGTATTTATTCCATTTCTTAAACTTGAGGTTTCATATCCTGTATCTGCTTCTGGTTGATTATAGCAACGGCTGCATTTCAAGGACATGAGCAGTATTTGTGCGTGCAAGCATTAATACAGAATAATACATTTTTAAGGCAAGGTTTATCAAGTTGCATAGTTTTATCTCTTCAATTTCTACTGTGTTATTAACATAATTAACACTTATCAGTTCATTTTTCACACTATGGTCATAATGCACAGCATTCAATTTAGATTTTAAATGTGAAAGTTACATTTTTAATTTTGGACTAGATTGTGGTATTAGTGATTTTCATCAATTACGGGTAAACAGGATGATTTCTCTGAAATACAGGCTAGGATTTCCTGTAAACGTAGAACAGGCTGTGTGTTTTTTCTCTCCCAGTAGATGGAGCCAAAAGTCTATTAAATGATTAAAGGCACCATTATAAGCAAAGAGCCCTCAGATTATGGAGAAACCCTCCTCTTTAGTAAAACCTGGGAATTCCAGAAATTAATCGAGACTATTAGGAGAAATAAATCACAACATAAAACTATCTCTAACAGTGAATGAAAATATTATTGCTCCAAAATGGGGGGAAAACACTGTTTTGTAAGCATTTCCTCGTTGGAGATGTTAGTGAAAAAAAAACAAATGGTATATAAAGAGGATTTAAAGTTTAACTTTAATGTTTAATCTTGTACAGTGTAGTTGTAACTTAAAACTACTATGAATACATTTTTCATTATGTGGTCATTTATCAGACAGAGGTCGGATTTCTTGCAATGCGACCTCAGTCTGAACTGTAAAATCAGAATACATACGACGTTGACGTCATTTTCCGTCGATATTCGTCACAACGCTGCGCCGGAGGGTGTCACTCGTTTCACTTTTTTTTTAATTTAAACGAACTTTATTGACAAATAGTATCGGACAATAGCTCAGAGAAAAACAGTCAAGGCTTGATTCAGTATATAATATAAATAAATAATGACAGATAATAAAGTAAGAACGAAAAAAGAATAAAAAGAACAAAAATAAATTAACTACATTGTAAATCAAATTTCTCACCTAAGTCTTTAGTTCATTCGTTTCACACGAACACACACCTTTAAACTTCATCATCTTGACTATAAACACTTTTACTTTAAAAGAAAAGCGTTCAAACTTGCGTTAGTAGTTTTCATGTTGCTTCTGTATTGACGACACACTGTGTGTGACGTCTAAACAAAAAATATGATCTAAGAAAAAAAATCGGAATGAGCTTCAAGCCTGGCATCATAAACAGCCTGTGTGGTTCTAAAATTCCTTAACTTTCCCAATCTTTGTTTTTTGTGTGTTTCATGCTAAATAGTATCTCTGTAGAGTTGAATTAACGCTGATGAAATCTACTCTAATATTTAACTCCAACATGGAAGGCAATTTTTAATCAGAAAGTGTCAAAATTGACATTTGATAGAAAAAAAATCAACTCTAGAATTCACTGAAATTCCAAAACGCAAAATTTTGCTGTGTAATGATATGTTTGGTCTGTTGAAAAAAAATAGGGGGTTTCATGAATCCATATTCAAACTGACTCGCCTGCTTTCACTACTGTTTGTATAGATCTGTGTCAGTGGTGTCAGTTTGTTGTTGCAACATGTTTTTCTGGTAAGAAGGGGAGTCCCAGCTGCTGTGGGGACTCCCATGAGAGCTGTCCCCTAGGTACAGAAAAATGAAAACGAAACCATGCAACTGTAAATAGAGAGATTCATTGATTTTACTCTGTTCCAAAATGGATTATTCAACTTCATTATACAAGAGTGTAATCCATCTCTTCACTCTTGTCCCCAAAAAAGGTTGATAAGAGACTTTTTAAACCATAATCCTTCTAAAAAAAAACAAACCTTAATGACATTATTGTTTCTATATACATTATTCTGTAGCTTTTTATACACGGCCATTAACTCCTTCCAGACAGATTCATTTTTATAAGTGCGCAATGCGAGATTTGCATTTAAAAAAATTGATTTATGTCACAGAAAAAGGTTGTAGTATACAAATTTACCCCCCCCCTAATGGATATAAGTGGTATTTTGCAGCCAAAATCTCATTCCTGTCGCATTTTGGGTCCATTGTCTATCCGACTGTCCTAAATGGAGAGTCCACCTGGTCCAATCCCCCGAAAACTGTCCACCATAACATGAACTTTGTGGTATTTCTGTCAAATTTGATGCAGTAGGAAAGAGTTTCTGGGGTTTAATGTGATATAATGTTGTTGTAGCATTTCTTTCTTTGTTAATTAAATCTGGCGATGATAGACATGTTTTTTTTAATCACAGATTACTTTCACATGGTATCGGGTATAACGTTACCTGAATAAATTACTTATATCTGTCCACAGAAACCAAGGTGATGCATATACAACTAAACCGTGGAGCTATTTTAACTTCATTTTGATTATGTAGATCATGTGAGGTTTAACTGAATATAACTATTGGGTAGAACAGGTTTAAATCAGGCTCTGACTGATTTCAGCACAAATGGACCTGAAATCTTTCTTAAAGCAGCACTTGTCCAACCTTCAGCAGACAGCAGCTGTTGGCGAAGGCATGTCCGGGCGAGTTCCCTCAGCAGATGATGGTGGTAGCATTCACAGGAAACACACCAGATAAAAGGAAATGGATACCAGCCCAGTTTGGAGTTTCCCAGTGTATGTGGTTTTCTGTGTGTTCATGTCAACAGCGACGGGCAGAGTCTGAAAGTAACACCCGCTATAGTCCATGCAAGACACAACAACAGGGCCTCAGGTGCACAGATGGATGGCATTAAATGTTAAATACTGAAAATTTAAGGAAAGTTTTTGGGTTGTGAAAATCTAAAGTCTGAAAGGGATGAAAAATCTTTAAAAAAAAATCGTGTGTCAACCACACAATAAGTAACTCGAAGGAACTGACAAATAGTGTGTCATAATCATTTAAATTGTGATCCAATGGACAGAACAGTGGGCAAACTGTAAAAAAAAAAAGATGAAAAGATAAAGTAGAACTTACAGTAAAAATACCAGTAGCTGCTGCCAGAATATCAACATAAAAATTAAAGTGACTGTGGAATAGATTAATGTAAAATACCATGAAAGAAACATATCTACTGTAAATATGTTTATGGTATAAGAGCATTACATAAAATTACAGTAAATTCCAATAAATTCGGATTCTTGTAAACTTTGAAATAAACAGTATTTCACAATCATGCACTGTTAACATTTTAATTCTGTGGAAATCAAGGTACGACCTTGCTAATAAGTTGAAGGTTTTTTTCACTGTAAATTTAAGAGGAAGTAACACACTCTAAAAAATTTAGTAAATATTACAGTAAACAACTGTCTAGTATAATAGTAAGGGATGATGAAATCCAAAACAGCAGTAGATACGGTGAATTACCCTAAATCAAGGAACAGTAAATAACTTTATTTTTTTGTGGGCGAAATATGTGGAAAACACAAACAAACACATTTTACTGTAAAATCACAAACATTTGGTAAAATTAACAGAATAATACCATAATGCCTCAATAAAGTCATTATCGTAAAATAAACAGTATTATTCCGTCAAAATGAAAGTTTTGGTATGTTAAGTGTATAACTGTCCATTTCAATGTTTAATAAAACATCTGAATTTATTGCAGTTTAGTGGCAATATATGCAATGGCCTTGTACCGTAAACAAGTTTACAGTTTTATTCATGGTAATTCACTTTAATTTCTTGTACATGGTCACTGTATTCTTTTGATAAGATTCTGCTATCCAGAGCTGCCGGTATATTACTGTAAATTATACAGATTCTTTTAACAGTGCAGCATAGTTGCCTTTCAACAAGATGGTTCAAAGTTCAAATCCACCTCTGGCCTTGAGGCTTTTCTGTGCAGAGTCCGGATGGATTGATTGTAATCCAGAATGAATTATTTCCCTAGCAAACGCCGAAATGATGTGATCCCACTAAAATAACAGACTGGACCCACGTATCAATAAGTGGAAAGTAGGTTTTAATTGTGCATTCGCACAATTAAGTGCATTCGCGTCCTCCAGCCGTTCAGCATGTGTCAGAGCTCAAACACGGACGGGTTGAGCAAAGCAGGGACATAGTTATGGTGCTGAATGGTTTGCTGCTTGTTGCAGACGTGACAGAGTCGTTTCGTTTCCAGGAAAGGGTTCCAATGTTGCTGCTTTATTGTCACAGTAGGAGATCAGGACAACAGAGAACAAAGGAGGGAGTCCTTATGTTGACCTGATGACCTCATGTTGACCTGATGACCTTATGTTGACCTGATGACCTTATGTCAACCCGATGACCTCATGTCAAAATGACCAGCTGCAGTTAAAAGCTGCTCTTCTTCCACCTCAGTGTCGAATCCAGGGACGACCTTGGGAAACGATTGCATTTCTAGGCATGAGGCCCAACAGCCAACCAACTGCATGTCCTCTTTTCACCTCATCCAGAATCTCCTCTGTGGTCTTTCTTTTCTTCCCTACCTGGCAGCTCCGCCTCCAGCATCCTCCTACCGGCAGATCCACTAACCCTCCTTTTCACAGGTCTAGTTTTCAAACCCAGCTACAACGGTCGGTGTTCTTCTAGTGCCCGTCCCAAGCCCGGATAGATGGTGGGGGGGGTTGTTTCAGGAAGGGCAACCAGCGTGAAACACGCCAAATCAATATGCGAAAGAGGAATCTGGATCCAAACTGGATCAATCAAGGCCCGTGTTAACAACTCCGGCTCAGTTGGTAGAGAAAGTGAAATGAACAGAACGTAACTCAGGTTGTATTCAGAACATTTTATTTAGTCATTTCTAACATACTGACATATCTACAGTACTGGGGGTGGGGGTGGGGGCCGGTTAGTGTGAAAGGTGCACGTAAAGATTTGAATGCCTGTCTGGAACTACAGGAGGAAAAGAAGCGACTCATGAATGAGGACTGGACTCTATTGGATAACATCAAACAAGTCAGCTACTTTTAAGGGCCACATCTACGGAGAGTTATAGCAGACACAACCAAAGGGAATTTACCCCACGATCCCTTCACGCAGCCGAGAATATCAAACAGACCTCAAAGGCTGTAGGAAAGTCATTTCAGTCTCACCACATCGAGGATTTAATGTAGAACAGGAAGTTTCCACTGGTCCAAAGTTAAATATGTTTTATTATCATAAGTAAGAATCACATGACCTTCGGCCTGAAGATTAATACTAGCAGCATGTAATAGTTAGGAATGTAACCGACTCCTGGACGCAAAAGCCTTGACCAGCAAGGAATTAAGACAAGATATGGATGACATCACCTTTTTTTTTTTTTTGGGGCTCCGACTCCTGAAGAATTGAGGGTCAACATTTTGGGAAAATTAGGTAATTTCGGCGTCTTGCAGAGACTCAGAAGAGGAGATCCACGCCACTCTTGTGTCTGTACGCAAACTCAGGAGCTGAAGATAGCAGACGGCTGTTTGGGAGCGCTGCAGGATTCTTGACCCATCTTTATAGCTCCTCCTCCGTCTTCACTTGAACTATGCTGGACGGGTCGTCCTGCTGCGCGTCTGTCTGCGCGACATTGTTCTCGTTGACGAGCATGTTGAACTGCAAGTCGTTGTACTGGGAGAAGTCCTGAGGGTAGGCGCCAAAGTTGTGGTTGAAGTTTATGTCCATGTTTCCAAAGGCGGGGTTGGCTTCCTCAAACCCAGAGGATATGGGCGGGGTGAAGCTCGGGTCAGGGATCATTTCCCAGAATTCAGGTATTTCTAGCAGCTGGTTGAGGATGGCCGTGGCGTCGGTGCCACTGTTTGAGTCTTGGAGCTCGTTGTAACACATCTCCACCATACCGGATGAGCCAGGCTGGGCGGCACCAAGTCTGGAGTCTGGAGTCACGGTCTGAGGGTGCAGCACGTGGAAGTTATCCACTGCTGCAGGTGCACCTTCTGCTGAAGGACAGGAAATCCATTTAGCGTGTGAAATATGATGACCGACTGACATTCATTCTTGTCCCTGTTCTTAGCTGTTTAATATTTCAAACCAGGCACATTTTTCACATCCAACATTATTTATAACGGTAGATGAACTGTTTGCCCTCAGTGAAGGTGTTTGCCCTCAGTGAAGGTGTTTGCCCTTAGTGGATTTATTCCACTTCTGTAGGTGAGACTACCTGTTCTGTGTTTAGTATACAAAAGGAACTTATGCAGAGTATAAACACTTTCTCTGCTTTCGGCTGCTCCCTTTACTCTGTCACACCAACCAACTGCATGTCCTCTCTCAGCAACCTTCTCAACCTTCTCTCTGACTTTGTCTCCAGGACTTCTAACCTGGACCGTCCGTCTGATGTCCTCCTTTCTAATCCTGTCCGTTCTCCTCACTCCCAGAGAACATCTGAACATCTTCAGCTCTGCCTCCTGTCTTCTGGTCAGACCCGCCGTCTCTAAACCATCCAGCAGAGCTTCTTTCACCACCATCTTGGAAACCTTTCCTTTCACACCTGCTGCCACTCTTCTGTCACAGATAACTCCTGACACTCTTCACCACCCACTCAACCCTACCTGCGCTCGATTCTCCATCTCTTTTCCACACTCCCTGCTGGTCTGAACAGTTGACCCCAGGTACTTAAACTCCTGCACCGTCTTCACACCTGCTCCTTCATCCCCACCGTTGCACCTGCCTCCCTTTCATTCACACACATGTGTTCTGTCTTACTTCGACTGACCTTCACTCCTCCTTTCTCCAGCGTGTTAGGGTTATAATGGCTGATCATATAAACTGATCAGCCATAACATGAAAGTATTAGAATATTTGTAGCTGGTTCTGGTCTTACAATCTAACCCTCCTTAAATACAACATAATGTACCGTAACATAAAGTCTATATAGACGAGCATTCTCAACGACAACCAATTAACTACATGACGACATCGGAGCCTCACCTGTCACACAGGATTTGTCCCTGAAGCTGACGTCTGACTTTATCTTTCTCTTCCGCTTCACCTCATATGGATCTGGAAGGAGGATAGAAATAGTTATTCAGTTATCTATATTAAAAGGTGTCAGATATTGTGAGAGCACTTTAGATATTATTCTGTCACCGACACGGCTGATCCTCCAGGCCCCACACTCCACCGCCGTGCTGTTTGGACTCACCTGGGTTGTGTGGTAGGTAGGTGAAGCTGATCGGCTCGCTCTCCATCTGATCAGAGAGGCGGCGCAGGGTGACGCTGACCTCACACTCCTCTGTGATGTTCTGGTCCTGGTAGGGCGGAGTCTTAAACACGATGGCAATCTGCCGGTGAACGTCTGTCTGGGCAAACTCCCCGCTCGCCTTCCACGACCCTCGCCTGAAAATGATCTCGATGTCGTCTGTGAAGCAGTGACGACAAACAGAGCCACGTCCATCAGGACAGAGAAGAAAACCGCTTTAGAATATAGGAATTATTATTATTATTTTTAAACCTTAACGCAGGATTTGATCTGTCTTGACTAACAGCAACCCAAAAAGCCCCCGATCCTCTGCGTTGTACAAACAATCCCCCCTGATTCAACTACTCAAATTAAATGTGACTCATTGATAATGTAAAATATAAAATATGAGCCATGACGGTAAAATATGATTAAAAAAATAAGTTAGATCTCCTTGAGACGGTAAATCTGGACTAAATCTGACCAACAGTTGAGAAGTTATGGCTTGAAAAACGTTTGGAGATAAAGCTCCGCCTAATGGCAGAAGTATGCATTGATCTTTTCCCAAAATCAATCCAGTTCTTCCTCTCACTACAGTCTTTGTGGGTATAAAATCTGAAAAAGATCCATGAAACAGTTTTAGAGTTATCGAGTTAACACTAAGGGGATGTGGCGGCGGACAATGAGGCGTCAAACCAATGTTCTCAGCCAGCTTCATAAACTTGTCCTGCTGGTGCAGGATGTGGTTATGTGGTTTACTGTACATTTCATTGCCAATGCTCTCTGGAAAATAGTTGGACAACAACAATGTGTCTGTCTTCAAGCATGTTTCTCCAAGTTGTAATGAAACAAGCATGAAATACTTCAGGTGTTCAATGTCATTCTTTGTGTAAGTGTCCCAGTTCGTTGCAATTTTTGTTTCCCTGTTCTGCTCAGTATTTATTTAAAGTCAAGCCACACCTGAATTACATGCCAAAAATAACTTTCTCATAAGAGTTCCACGACTATCAGGTGTATATTTGCATAACCTTGACGTCAGTGGAAACAGGTGGGAGGTAAAATAATGTCTTTTCATTCTACATGCTACATTCTACCTGTCGGTATGTGGGAGTAATCTGGGATCAAACACAAACAATACCAATATTTCTCTCCTTGACTAATTTTTATTTTCTTTTGGGAGAAAAAAAAGGCTCTAACATCATTGTAATTCAGAAACAGCATGAAGCGAAACAATCAATGAATTTGCTCAAAAAGTCTTTGATAACTACGGCATCAAATGGATAGAAATACCAAAAAGTCCAGGTTATTCTACACAGTTCTGTGGGACAGGACCAGGAGGACTCTCCATTCAGGACAACTGGATAACCAGAAATGGGATATTGACCCCCAGAAAGGAATGTGGTTACAAAAATACCACCTATGTCCACCAGAGGGAGCAACATTGCATTTACTGCAACCTTTGGCTGTGACATAAATCAATGTTTTTATTCAAATCTAGCGTTGTGCCCAGTAAAAAAAATTGTTGCAAAAAATGAGATGAAGGCCACATTATGAGTCTGAAGGGAATATATATATTTTTGTAAAGATATATAAATGCTTTGAATTCCTAAAATATCAAAAGGCTCACCTCCAGTGAGATGATGCGTGGATAAAGTTTCAAGGAAGAATCGCAGACAATTATTTTAAAAAGAGGGAAATCAAACATTGAGATAAGGAAACGCAGAATATATTAACGTCATTGTTATCTGCTCAAGAATATTTTGTTGTCATATCGGAATTAATGTGTTCGCAAGAAAAACATATTTGTCCGTGCGAAGAAAAAGTCCCGACTGTGCGCTCGGCGATGAGACATGAAACTGAAACCATAAATCTGTCACTTCCACAGCAGTGATTGTGTTTACGTCTGTCATAGTTGAGAATCGAGTGAAACGATGAAAGGAAACGTTTAGAAAATGATATTCACAGATAGAAACAACTCCTCTCACCTTTCTGCACTTTGTCACACAGCATGTAGATCTCCGTCTTGCCGGTACACGGACCTCTGTACTGGTTCAAACAGCTGATCTTCAGCTGCGATGTTGTGGTGGCCTCTTTAACAAAACCAAAAATATCCAGCAAGGCGTCAGAATAAGGAAAACCTTATTTATGAAGCACTTTTCAGACATAAGAAAGTGAGAAAAAGGGCTTTATACGATAAAAGAAAATATTTCCCCACAGCCACATCCCGCCCTCTTATTCACGCACAAAACAAAAATAGACCACAAGACATGAAGCAGAGCAAGAACTATAAAAACAGGATGTACAATCAAACTACATTACTGGGACTATAAAGTCAGGAAACTTCCTGAAAGCACTGAGGGAAGATCTCTGATCTATCTGAATGTAGCTGGTCCATGTCTTACTCTTGTCGTAGATTGGGTTGGACAGCACCGGGAAGAGGGAGTCCTTCTTGCCGTCGTCCCACTCTAAGTCACACTGGAAACACAGACGCACGGCGTTCATGTCCATGTCTTCAATGCCCTTCGAGTCGCCTGCTGATGGAACGAGAGGATGCGAGAATTCAAATGGTGAAGCGTCTGTTTTCAGGGAGTCAAGATGAGGACAGAAGAATCTGTGTGGACGCGTCGGAGAGACAACAGCGTCCGCCGTGTGTCTTACTTTGAAAGGGGTCGATGTTTTGGCTTCTTCTCTTCTGAAGTGAGACATCCAGCTCTTTCCTCCTGACGCACTGAATGCCGAGGTTGGCGAAGCTGCGAGGAAGAGCAACACTTTGTCAGGGGATCTTTAAGGGGTAGGACAATTAAAAATGCATTTCCTAAAAAGTGTGTTGCGTCAGGAGGAGAGAGGAAGGAGAGCTTGGATCTGCACCTGTGACGTCGGTTGCTAAGAGGCTTGATGGTGACCAAGCAGATCCCTGAACCACGAGGGCAGTCTTTACCCACAAGGCAGTGGGGGTGAGGCCTGTGAGGGGGGTCCTTGGTCACCAAGGAAACAGTGACTGTGACCCTTTCTAGGTGGTCAATGGCTCCTTGAATCTGACGGAGAGAAGAGCAAAGGAAGAAATATAAATAATGATTGTTACATTATTGTAGTTTCCTTGCTACAAAAGAGCATTGCTGACATGCCGGAAAATATTATGTACATATATCAGTATCAAAGAGATATTATAAAGTGATAATTTTCCAGATTTACATGGTAAAAATGTGAAAATTGTTCAAATCACATAAGTGAGTAATTTTCCTCAGTTATAAAGAGATAGTTGATAATGATTAAAGTTATAATGGAATTGTTTTACCTGTTTTCACATGATAATTTCCATGTCATAACGTGATCATTTCCACATTAAAACTTAATACTTTCCAAGTCATAACTTGATAAATTGCGCTACACAAAGTAGCTATGATGTGAAACTCCTGCTTGGGTGAGGAAACGTCTTTACAGAACCGTTAAACTGAAGAGGGTGACTCATTTACATAGTTTGATCAACTTCAACTTCATGCTTTGGATGACGTGTATGGAATTCTTTTATTGTTAAGCGCTCAGGTGACAATGTACCACACCTACAACAGACGTATAGTTTGTGTTTTGACAAAGATAAGATAATAAGTTGTTTATCCAGGAAGTTCCAGTCAGTGACTATGTTTCCAACTTAACTGACGTAGTTGACTGATGAGAACTTTTGCTGTGCAGAGGATCGATACATCCCTCCTTCTGCACAGCCCCACATGTTTGAATTATGCGTAGCGTTCATGTGCGCATCATCATCACATCAAGATGTTGACGTGCCTGAACCAAAGCATGAATTAAGACTTGATCAAACCACGTAAAATGAGACATTTCCCTCCGTTTATCCGTTCTGTCCAGACGTTTCATCGCTCAAGCAGGAGGAAACATGCTTTTTGTTCTCTTATGCTACAGGGGTTTTATTTCAGGAGATGATCTCATGCAGCTGTAGTTAAATCTTCTGCTTGAGTTACAGTACAGTAGTTGTGTTTTTCATTTAACTGAATTGTCTGCAAGACAGGAAAAGTGGCTCATCTTCCCGCGGTCACCACAACAACAAACGTTACACACCTCACAGATATTTACTGACGATGTATGATGGAGGAAGTTCTCAAGATCTCAACGTCCTTCTTTACATCTTAGATCTCCTTTTGTGGATTCACATGAGCTAATTAGGATATAATCGTACAGACAGATGGGAAGGGACTCAAAAAGTTGGGTTGTTTGTTTTTCTTTTACAAAAAATCCCCCCTAGTGAGTGAAATAGGAATTATTGAAGTAAAATATGACAAATGTAAGTTAGACGTCCTTGAGGCGGTTGATCTGAGTTAAATTTGGACTGAACCAGATCCTCGGTTAGGAACTTTATTTCGTTAAAGTGTTTTTCATAAAAACAATAATTCTCCCACTAGTGAGTAGAATATGAACCTGTGGAGTGAAATATGCTGGAGTGCTGCTGCTCGCCGGTATGGCCAGAATGTGGTCGAACCCGACGTTGGCTATCCCTGACGAGGCCAATCCCAGCTCTTGAATCCAAACGTCATTTGTAAATATTTGCCCGAACCCGACCCGGCCTGTCGGGCCTCAGTAGGGTTTCCATGCTCTAATGCAGGACAACCTTTCTTCGCCCACCCTTGACTGGGGACTTGTGGGAACTTTCAACTCTCGGCTAACCCACATGCTTCCAGCTGCCCTCACCTGCGCTGACCGTGAGGGTTCAAGTGTGCACACCAAACAACAACCGCAGGTGAAAATCTGCCCCTTCTGTCCTTCAAGCCCCTTTTAAAACCCAAAATGAAGAAAACTGTAACTGTACTGGGTTTACCTCTATCGCAGGCTGAGTCTTGTTGGCTTCGGTGCTGGAGGCCCCCAGGATGCTGCCGGCTGAACGCCCCTCACACTCATAGCGAAATCTCATGCCTCTCTCCTTGGGCTCCTCCACCACCATCAGTTGGGGTTTCTGCAGAATCCCCTCCAGCAGCTCTGTGTCGTCTCCCCGGTTCTGAGAGGAAACGGCCCCGGAGGTCTTCGACACCGGCAAACAGGAAGAGCCTCGGTTGCGACGAGAAGAACCGGCTGGAGAGGCGTCAGGAGGAAGAGGGTGAGCCATCTCTCTGGAAGAGCATGAGAGCTGCTGCAGGGGCGGAGGGAAGGCGCGGTTTGGCTGTGGAGGAAAATATAACAGGATCTAATTAAAATCTGCGGTTGAAAAGCTCTTTGAGACAAAGACCCGGTGAAGACAGGTGGCATTGAAAGGTGCAGATGAATCAAAGGAAATGAGACAACAGATGAGCATCTGTTGTCTCATTTCCTTAGAGAGAGAGATGTTCTAGGTTCTTTCCAATAGAGAAGAACCTAGAACATCCAGAACATGAAGACAGCAGAAATTATCTGAAGTCTGACCCTTTTTGTGACCCCCCCCCAAAACCATGCGTGGGCGAGGATCCTCCCGACACTTCAGCTAAATGTTGACAGGCCCAGAGTTTTGCGATGGAAATTGTTCAGGACGAAACAGACTGAGTAGAACAATATACTGATTGGATTGGATTTTTTTTATTTTAAAGGCTTTTTTTGTACATGTCAAAAACATAGATTTTGTTAGATGTGAACTAACATCTCTTAATTTAAGAGGATGACACGTCGGCCCAGAGGTACCAGATGAGGTACCAATCCTGCAGTGACCCAGCCGGCATTCATTCATTCAGTCATTCATTTTTGTCTTGGGGGGATGAAGAAATGTTCCTATTAAAGGCACAAAGAAGAAGGTAAAAATATGCTCCAATGTCCGTAGGTCCAGTTTACAGTTTACCGTTGGTGCAGGAAAGCGTTTCTACTTTCTTAGATCCATTCTTGTACCTTGATTTCTGAATGTTTGGTTTAGGATCACGGACCTAAACTGCCGTCCTTCACAAGCTCTGACAGTAAAATGCTACACATTAAACCGACTCATTGCTTGCTTCAATCACATCACTTGCCTGAAAAAATCTTAAAATAACTCCAAAACCATCAGGTATATATGCATAACCTCGTTGCCTACAGACAGGTTAAAAAAGAATTAATAATTAATCAAATAATTTATTTTCGGTGTTAGTACCTAACTGTTACAAAAGATCACCTGATGTTTCTAAGATTAAAAAAGACTATATATATTTATTGTATTACAGTAACAGAAACAAAACAATCGATGAATTTTCTCAGAAACTCTGATAATTACGGCTTCAAATTGAATATTAAACCCACAAAGTTTTGTGGGTCAGCACCAGAGGACTCTCCATTTGGCACTGATGGATAGACAATGGACCCAAAAGTGGGATTTTGGCTGCACAATACCACCTGTGTCCACTAGGAGGAGCGAGATGCAAACTATGTCACATACGGGCCAGGGGGTAAGAGGAAGTTAACACACCATAACAATCTAATAATATAAAACATAATAATATACAGGACGGAAGAAAGTTTTCAGATACTTTACTTGAAATATGAATGTATAAAACACTGAAAAATACTCAACTACAAGTACATTTTCTGCTATCAAACCCTGTACTTTAAGTATCAGCTGTAAAAGGTTTTTTAACATCATTAAGTTTTCTCAAGACAACCTGGAATTGTGTTCACTTGCGATAAAAGAGTTTAATATTTCCCCTTTAATATTACTACTGCATTAAAAGGTATATGTCACATTTTACTGCTCCAGCTGGTTAAAGATCGGGGTAATTATCATTCATTTATATGCGGTTGATCTATACAATCATTATAGATCATCATTCTGTGAGAAGCACCAATCTCCTAAAAAAAGTCCACTTTTCATAAGAGCTTTTCAGCCCTGTGACATTTCTCATGTGATCATTTCCTGAAGTAAAACCGCTGTAGCATCAAAAAGAATGTTAGTAAAGAGGAAAAATCCATTCATCCTTCCAGCATAGCAGATGGAAGTAAAGCATTCTGCTGCACAGCTGCATTGGAATCAGGCAGCAAAACGGAGTTGCGGCGTTATTTGCCTTCATACATGTGCTTCCTATCAATGCACAGAGTTGGCCGTTCTCACTCCCCCTCTCGCTGTCGCTGCTCGTGTTTTTGCTTTGCAGCACAGAGGCCTCGGGCCGCCTTCCATGTTTTATAAAAGACGGACAAAGAAACGTCAGAGAAAAAAAAAAGAATGGAAAACTTTCAAACTTTAAAAAGCACTTTCAAGTTAAAGTCCATCTGTTGAATGTGTGTTTTCCAATCGGCCATAACATTAAGACGACCCGCTGGTTCTAATGTTGTGGCCGGTGGGTGTATGGCAGTTGGTAAGGCAGAGAGCTCATCAAACCGTTGATGTAGAGATCTAGATGAGATCAAGTTTCACGATATCCTGTTGAGCCACTGCGGTGTGTGTGTGTGTGTGTGTGTGTGTGTGTCGGCCGGTTTCATACCTGTTAGCCTTCAAACACTAGAGCTAAACAGCTAAAGCCAGAGAACAGCAAACAGAACCTTAACTCGACCTGACGAGGATCCTTCGAGAAGCAGCGGCAGGGAGAAGAATGTGACCTTTAACCCCCAGTTGGATTGGCTAGTACACACGGCAAAGTGAAAGTAAGGGTCAGATTACAGTTCTTCCACTCCTCCTCCTCCTCCTCCTCCTCCTCCTGCTTTTTCATGCAGAGGATGAGTCTCAGCCTCCATAACAGGCCACAAAGATGTCGTCAACAAAAACGCACAAGTGGTTTTATGGATAGTGAGTGAATGAATGGATGAATGGATGAATGAATGAATGCTTTATACTTTTTGGACTTTCTCACCAGTATGTTTTACTTTTAAATCTTTTTAACTTTTATACTAACGTCTTTTATTTTTACTGTATATATTTTTTTTAATTTTTATACCAGTAGCTTTTACTTTTCTACTTCTATATAAGTATTTTCCAATTTTTAATGTTTATACTGTGTTTTACTTTAACACCAATATTTTTTACTTTCCTACTTTTGAATAGTTTTTTTATTTTATAATTTTTCAGCTTTTACACTTGTTCCTTTTACTTCCATATTTTCGTATTAGTATTTTTAAATATTACACTTTTTCTTTAAACCTTTATACTGTGTTTTATTTCAACATCAGTGCATTTTACTGTTATTCTTTTTAATTTGTATTTTTATACTTATTACACTTTTACACATGCACCTTTTACTTTTAGACTTTTTTCTATAAATATTTTTTAATGTTATAGAGTTTTAACTTTACAATAGTACATTTTACATTTACTTCATTTTTATATTACTTTTTACTTTCAACCTTACACCTTTTACATTTATACTTTTCTAAACTTTTATATTATTCATTACTTTTGACCTATTAGCATTTTTTTTAATCTCATACTTGGTAACATTTAATTTTTTTTACTTCCAAATTACATTTGTAACTTTTTGAGAATGTGTATATTTTTCACCTGTACTTGATTAAAGACGTTGAATCGATTCTCCCGCTTTATCACGGGTCACTTTCTACTCCGGTAACGGTACTTGTACTTGAATAAAGAATGGGTTCACTTTTGCTCCGCCCATTTTTATCCCCTGTCTGTGCGGCGACACGTCAGTCTGAACGGATCGCCCCACATCAGATCTCCCTGCTTTCTGTAAACCACGTGCTTCATGGTAAGAGTTTGACCTTTCTCGCCGTTTGACTAATCCTCATAAGGGCAAAACACCAAACCATCTGTGGGCCGCGCACGTACGACCACATCGAGCTGCTTTCTGTTCTGACGGGCCACTAAAAGTTCTTTACAACACCAGCCGCTATTCATCCATTCACTCACTGGAGGCAGAGAAAAGACCACGCTCATCAGGAGCGATAATTAATCACAGAATCACTCACACACCAGTGGAGCTGCCAGAGAGAGCAATGTCAGGTTCAAGGACACTTCAATAAAAGCTGCACTTCTGGGACAAACCAGAGCCGCAAGAAATAATTTGTCTAATCAGCATCGCCGTCTAGAATCGGTTTGGTGACGTTTGGAAGAGGAGGTGAGAGGATATTCATTCATTCATTTTCTTCCCTTTACCCGGTAGGGCTAAGAAAGGTTTTCCAGACGTCCCCCTTCCCCAGCGACGCTCTCCAGCTCATCATGGGCCAGATGGGATATACGGTCCTCGCAGTGAGGGTCTACAAGGGGGTCTCCTCCACGCGTCCGGAAAACCTCCCAAACAAGGGAGACATCCTGGAAGCATCCAAATAAAATGGCCTTCTTTGATCACGCGGCCCACACCTCAAAGAGAGGCCCGTGTGTTTCCTCTCTACGCGACACCAACAGTCATACCAGGAAATGTAGGAAACCGCAGGCAACGGACCGACCACAATAACGGCGACGACACCACCGGAGCAAAAATATTCCAGTTTGGTTTATTTACCCCGCCTCACCTGACATGAGGTGCCCCTCGCCAGAACCACAGGCTGAGAGGAAGGTGAGGACCTCTGCCGGAGCGTCCTGTGGCTCTCGCCGTGAGACTCACAGAGGAGGTCAGCGGGCGGAGGAGGAGGTCCGGGGAGGGAGGCAGCCGGCCGCCCGTTGTACTCAGTGATGATTTCTTGAATGAGGTCTATAAAAAAAATAAAATATGGTCGACAGCGTCTCAGAAACGATGTGATTACTGTTTTACTGTCACTTGTGAAATTAACCCTAGTTTAGTGAAGAGTACCAATAAGGTTTAGTGCAACAGCGTGAAAATCCTCCACAGAATCAAGAGCTCTGACTGAGCTTTTCTACTTTTACTGAGGTTGTTCTAATCCATGAGGAGGAGTATTACTACTGGAAAGAATGCTGATGGGAGAGACAATAACTACTCAAAGTATAAAATGTTGTTTACTCCTGTGGTTATGGAAGCACATTTTGACACATTCCATTCTCTTTGCAATCAAAATTAATTAGTTTTTCATTGAAATGTTGGTTTTTATTCAAATTGAGGCGACTATTGTGACCTGGGAATAGAACAGATGTCATTATATGTTTAGAGAAATATGACAAGTATCCTAAAATAATCCAGTCTGTGAAAAACTGACAAAATGCGTTTCTCTTATCTTTACTTTCATCCAAAAAAAAACTTTTATTTTTTACTAAAAAGAAAGGTATCATTTCATACAAATAAGGTTTATTAGCCATTAATCCCCAAAACATCGTAATCCTATCGCTGGTGAAATTGCAGTAGTAATTTATGTCATATCTGATCAAACTGACATCCTAACATCTGGCGGGTCAATGGGACAGGACAGATTCAGGATCTGCAGTAAATCGATCACGCCTAATAGTGCCCCTGCATTGCCTGCTGAAAACTGTGTTGTAACTTGTTTATTAATAGCTTTTATGTTTTATAAACTTTCGATCCAGGAGGACAAAAGTCCCATGGTTTACAGGAAGCCAACATGAGGGTGAGGATAATCATTAACAGTTAATAAACAGCAATAAAGTTTATTTTATTGGTATATTTTTATACCTATCAAACTAACCGACCATCATTTCAAATAAACATGTTAGAATCCCTTGACTCTACACTGAATACGATAAAGGCCAAATATTTCTGTTGAGTCTTATGGAATGTTTTGTACGTCAGAGTCTTCATACTGAGTCAGATTGTATGAGAAACGTCATGTAAAAACTAACGTACTGGTCTCAAGGTGGAGCTCTGCTGCTGAATACTCAGTTATTATGGGAATGTAGCTCAGTTCCTGTTAAGTGAATTTGACTCCCTGTCATTCACTATTGTTGTTGTCAATTGGCTCCTTGTACAACCTCCTGAGTGTGTTCACCTCCCTCATTCTTAGACCCATTTGTTGATTTTCTTTTTGTTCATTTACTGATCTTTTATAGGAACTGGGACAGCCGTCAACTTTAAAGGCCCATTTTGGGATTCATAAAGTTTTCTGAAACTAAATTAGGACGCAGAGGCATGATAGTGTAAGTGTACATGGGGTCAACTCAGGTCACAGTTTTCTAATAAAACCTCACAGTACACAGTTTCGGGTGAGAAAAATGTAAAAACAACAATCCATACTCACCAAAATCTGTCTGTCCTCGCTCTGCAGGACAAACAGAGAAAAAAGTGTCAGAATTAAATACCACAAATCCTTTACTTAAGTACTACTGCATCAAATTTAACAGAAATACCACAAAGTTCATGTTATTCTATACAGGTTTGGCGGGATAGCACCAGGAGGATTCTCCATTCGGTACTGTAGGATAGCCGATGTACCCAAAATTAGCAAAAAATGGATTTTGGCTGCAAAATACCACGAATGTCCACTGGAGGGAGCTATATGCAGATACTACAACCTTTGAATCAGCCATAATTCAGTGTTTCATATTAAAATCTGGCACGCAAACTAAGTTGAAGCCCAATTATGTGCCTGACGGTACGAAGAAGTTGATGTACTGTTACAATTTTAATATGTAAAACCATAATACACAGGGGTGAACAAAAAAGTCAGATCTTTGACTTGTGTAAAAATGCGAGCAATAAGAAGCATAAAATAGAAAGTAGAGTACTCAGGTGGAGTAATTGAGCTAATATAGTTACAGTGAAATACTGAAACCCAGCTGTGTGGTCGTAACTTGAGCAGTCAGACTTTAAAAATATGAATTATATTTATCATTATAATCAGTGTCTGAGAGAAAGGTTCAACAATGTCATGAAGAACTGTGTTTTTTTTGAAAATTTTGAACATTTGGGCGTTTATGTGTTATATGATTACATTTTTTGGGAACTATGAAAATAACTCAAATTCACCGAAATTAGAATTCAGGATGCAAAACGTAAAAAAATAAATTATGTAAAACAATTTGATTATTTTAGCAAAAGAATTTATGAATGCCAGAGCACTTTGTAAGTCTTAACAAATGAGTTAAAAATCTCTTTTTTTTTTAAATGTCATCATCAAATAAGCCAGGTTTGTTTACAAAAATATACATGTCAACTAGGTAGACCTCAGACCCACTTAATTAATCTTTCTTTACTTGTCTTGACTTCATTTTAACTACACTTATTTCATTAACTATCAATTTTGTTTTGGGATCATTTTAATTGAGATATAGCATTAACTTGTTTGAATAAAGATATCTTTTTAAATAGATGAGCATTCAGGGTGTTGGCTCCTCGGCGCTGGCGAGTCACGTGGCTGGTTATGACGTCAGCTATCGCTCACACCCGCGCGTACACAAGCACAAACACGTCTATTACGTTTTATTTATAATTTACCAGAGGTTCCGTTGTAGACGTCCATGACTTTCATCGCATTTGGAGAGTTTAAAGACCATCAAAGAAAGCCGTAGTGTCCTTGAATTATGTCCAACCCGGAGAGTTTCCGTTATTCTCTTCGGAACGATAGAGGAATCGCTCTTCACAGTGTAAAGCTACTCTGAGCCGGGATGCCGACCTGTAAAACACTGCCAGCTAGACATGAAGCCATGTGGCGTATCAGATCAACTCCTCCAGTCTGAAGAACAGTTTGCTTCAATATGTGTTTCCGCAAAAGCTGTGAACTGATTGGCTGAGCCGGTGTGGAAATCCCCTCAGCATTACGTCACCTCTCAGACACCACGTCTGAATCTGCGCTCACACGCCAACTTCTTCCCAGCTCCATTCGCGCCGCTTTGTTCGCGCGAACATGACATGTGATCATTCCCGCAAGTAACGCGAACTCGTAAATATCAGGAACTACATATTTGTATTAACATATTATTGATTGTTATTATTAATAGAAATAAGTATACATTTATATGCCACAGTAAATAAAGTATTCAGTGGAACAAATGAGGAGAATAAATCACAATAAAAAGGGGAAAAAAAATTAATAAATACATTAACACATACAACCAAAAGAGGATTTTAAAAGACGTTTGTTTGATCCAACAGGATATTGAATATTATAGATAATGTATTTCTTTTGGTCAGGTTTTTTTTTGTTACAGTTGTTTAAATTGATTTTAGATTTGTTTGGATATAAAACCTTTTTTTTTTCTTCAAAAAATACAATTTCATGGATCTAAAATACGGCTAACATAAGCTAATTTAATATGAATTCAGGAATTCATTTCAATACCAATAGTAGATCTGTCATCATATTTAAGTAGAATATATTTTTCCAAAATATTTTTTAAGAACAAACAAAGTCAGCCCAAAATTCTGACCCATGTTCACATTGAATAAACAAAAGCTCCAGTGTTTCCATCATGGTTACAAAAAAACATTTGTCGTCTACATTAGGAAAGTATTTACAGATAATGGAGTTGGTGGTATAATATCTATGCATGATTTTAGATAACAATTCTTTGACTTTGTTAGAAAACACCTATTTGAATAGGAGAGTAAATACAATGTAAAACGGTAAATATATTACAACTACTTTTTTAGTTCAGAAATGAAGAAGCGTCTTGGAAGAGAGATTAAACGTCTTCAAGCCGGAACAGAAGTCCAGTTGCTTTGGATTCAACCCACACGGATTGCCATGGCCTTAGATTAATTAGAATCCACACAGATATACTTAATGCGATTGTAGTTCATAATTTTCTTTGTTATTTGTGTTTTTCTTTATAATGAGCTATGTTGTTGTTATTAACAATATTCTTCAATAAAGCGTATCAAATCGATGCTTGTCTCTACGTCAAGCGAATGTGGGCCGTCCGCGCTGTCTGCGGCGAATTCGCGACAACCCGCAGCTTTACACTGACTTTGTATCTGATCTCGCCGCGCGAAGTAATTGCGTCGCGTTTGGGGTGAACGCAACATTTCGAACCCGTTAGTTCATTTGTATATTAATCGTGTTAAGTCTAAATGGACACTTTCTTTTCATGTGTGCAACTTTGGTAGAATCTAGTCAAAAGCAACTTTCATGTTTTTTCTTTGTTTCATTTGGTGGCATCATAATGCAGTGTATGTTCTGGCTCGCCAGAGAAACAAGAATCGATCAGTATCACATTCTGACGTGAGAAGAATTAGTCAAACTGCACTAGAATTCCTCTTAATGGTTCATATCTAACTTTAATGAGCAATGTCTTCCAGCTCACCGTCACTATTAAATCTGACAACGAGCAGAATTTAAGAGGCCCAGCAGTGACCCCTGCTGGTGAGACGGAGGACAGACCGTTTCAAGGAAAAGGAAAGCGAAAGTTGAAACGTTTAGAGGAAGTCGTTATTCAAGTTAAAATAGTGCCGGTATTCCATGAGGACTAGGGCAACATGTAAACATTTTTAGAATCCCGACTTGTCAACATCTTTTCTGACGTAGACCCCATTATTATTATCTTTCTATATATATATATATATATATATATATAAAATCATATAAATACAAATAAAAGAATTTGGGCACACGCATCGCCAATCTTTTTTTTTTTTTTTTTTTTTTTTTTAAGTAATCTTGAATATATTTTCACAAAATGTTTTTTAAACACATTTTAATTACTCTTAGCATGATTGATTAGTTAATAGTCAAATTAACTATTTAAGTTTACACTATTTAGTCAAAATCTAAGACATTGCAGGTATTTAAGAATTTAACATTTTAAGTCGTGGTTACTCACAGGTTGTGTTAATCTATTTGCGGACATTTTATGAATACAAAAGAAAGCACATGTTCTCAACATTCCTGAATGAGAAGAAATTGAAATTGTTTAAGTTTTTGTTAGTCAGATTAATTTGAGGATGCAATTTTAAGTTCTTGAAACACAGGGCCATTTTAATAGTAATAGCATTTATAATTTTAAGTACCAGTAACATAATTTGCCAACAAGTTTGCAAAACAAACAGAAGCAATATGTTTCTGGCCAATAGAAATTCTAAACAACTTTCAGATTTTCACTACTCATATTAATTGAACATTTGGCTTTTATCTTTCTACACATCTATTTTACCACTTGATAAACCAACAAGGACCGCTTCTTTTCAGGGTTTTTCATTACTATACAGTAGCTTCATATATTGCCGAACATTCATGACCGTTAAAGCAGAGATTCAAAATGATGAAACCGTTAATAAAAGGAATGGTGAAAAAAAAAACACATTTCTGGACTGTTCATAACCAAAGTGACTGTTCTTGAATGTAGTGAGGCAGATGAAAAAAATCTTTCCATAGTCATTTGTAACCACACTTAATTTTACTATAAACATGAATGAATCAAAATCTTATTTGCACCAACATGGAACCCTCTTAGATTCAGGATTTACAGCAGCGAAAAGATTCTGTGAATTTTCCATTACACACCTGACGTCCTTCTCCTCTGTGTCAGTCAGTGTGTGGAACAATCTGAAAGCCAGAAATCTGGCTTTTCTTTTTTTTTGGGGGGGGAGAATAAAAATTAGATCTGAAATTTAGACAGACAGCTTTAACATTGGTATTATTAATACAATAGGCTGAGATTCTGTACAGTTGGAGGACATACAAAATAACCGTTTCATGACTGAAAAACAAAATTCATTGACAATATTAATATTTATATTAAAAACAACGCTGTTATTTTTTTTTTTATGTTCAAACTCTGAACGTCAACATTTGTTTAAAACTGCGGCTAGTAGTCACTGTTTGGCGGGTAGTGTCCCGTGGCCTTCTCCATCTCTCCTTGGATACGGCTCAGGATCTTTCCAGTTTTTTCTCCGGAACTACTCACCAGTTTCCAGGCCATTTGAAACATGGTGCACACATGGAATGAACAGAAAATTCACAATAAATCTACACAAAAAATAAAGTTCCACTTTGCCTCTTTCTTCCTTGTATTAAAAAAGAAAAATAGTTGTACGACTGTGACATGTTCCCCACGCAACCTTTAACTCCAAGACACGGTTACCGTCAGAGAAATCATACAGAATACAGTACATCACGGTTTGTTTTACTTCACTTGAACTGCAAAACAAGAAGGGCGGGCAGCAGAAATAAGAATTTACGAAGTCTACACAGAATATGATCCTCCGTGGGTCCGCAAAGAAATCACAGGTTGAACTGCTTTTTTTTTTTTGTGGTGGCGCCCACGACATTTAAGCAACAAAATCCCCCTCCCTGCCTAATTTCCAGAAGTCCTCTTCAGCCCCAGCAGTGAGGGCCAGGGAGGCGGATCAATGCGTGGGCTCACTTAGTCGTTCTTCTTCTCCTCCTCTGCTTTTTCCGTGATAGCCGGTGTTGCTGATCCAGCGTCGACAGCTTCTCCCGCTGCGTTGCCATTCTGCGTCTGTACCGCTCCGCTGGTGCCAAACTCGTTGACCCTGTTGGGATCAACCCGATAGATCCAGCGCTGATAAAGGTATACGAAGAACACCACGTCTGGAGATGTGAGGAAACAGATTGTTAGTCCAGAGAGAACCAAGTTTAAAAACATCCATTTGTTTAAATGACGACTGCACTGACGGTTGTGACGTCCAGTCTTAACATTTTTGGTGGCTGCAGACGTCTCCTTGTTGATTTGACAAACGCATTCAAACAAACTAATCCAGAGGGATAATCCAGAGGGATAATCCAGAAAGCAGGTTTCATGGAAACAAGAGCTTTGTTAAACCTGAGATGTGGGAAGATCTGGGTTTTCCATTCCAGAGAGTGAGATAGATGAAACTCGGGCTCAGTTACCAGGGTAACTTACTCTGTGAACCTAACCTACTCGTTTGTTCCCGATTCCTCCTCCTTCTGAGCCTGAAGCAGAGCTGTTAGTCTTCATGTGTCCGTCTTTACTTTCATATTAATAGATCTAGGTCGGGAGAGGACTGGGAGACCCAGATTGAACGTGCTTTCATTACCCGATGAATATCCGGTCCAAGATGCTGTTCTTCCTTCATATTCCATCAATGATCAGAATGATAACTTTCTTAAGCCACAAATCCCCAACATCTCACATCACCTCAAACGGGGGTGTCTATATTCAAGAAGGGGATTTCAGTCAGCATATTCGCTTTGTTTAAACTGTCAAATATAAGGAAAATTAAAATGACCTAGAATCATGAACCTATCTGTCGGCCAGGCTCATCGGGTCATGGTGGCAGCAGGCCAAGCACAATATACAGAACTTCCCTCTCTCCACTCATCCCAGGTATCCCGATATATTCCCAGGCCAGATCAAATATAATTCCCCCAGGGAGTTCTCGTTCCACCCAGAAGTGACACTAAACGGGTGTTTCATCTTTAGCTGCTTTAACCTGCACTTGGTGCTGCCAATTGAAAATAAATATAAATAAAATTCTGTTCGGTATAATAAATGCGATAAAACTCGGATATGTTCACTCAGACAGCAACTTTCTCCCACACCAGTTTTCACTCCTTTGCTGATGAAGCATGTTTTTTCCCCCGGAATATCTGCACATGAGTGCATCTTAAGGATGGCAACCATAGCGTCTCACTGGTTGCCGTCCTGAGTCACAGTGTTGGAACCCCATTGAATGTGCTTTTAATCTTCCTCATGAATGAGTTTAACACATGAATTAAACTCAGATTTGATTGAACCAACTCAGCTGTTCTGGAACCAAACACTCAAGTTTACCATCTCAGGGTTAATCAACCACAAGTTCTGGGTTAAACTGAGTTTGTTAAACATGCTTTCTGGAACACCCCAAAGACCTCTGGTCTTAGTGACAACATTTATGAATCAAGCCAGTGGAAACAAATGACTTACTTCCGTGAGAAACAGTTTTCATTTTAAATCTAATGCTATCAAATAACCAGGCATAAATGAGGGAATAGGTTATACAACATTTTGTAAACTGGTCTCCTGTCAGTCATTGTAGATGATGTGAGTTTTGTCTTATTTTTATTTGTTGTTGTGATTGTAACCAGGAAATGGTGTCTTTATGAATAGGCATAATTATTACTATGACTGAGTTTTCATCCTTTATGTTGTTATTGCTATATTTATAGACCGACTATGTGGATTATGCATGTTGAACTTTATTTGCCCATGTAAAGAATCACAACACTCAGTTTAGTACCTCGTCTTTGTCACACCCTGAGGAACACTGAACGTGGGTTGAAACCAGTCTATAATTGTAAATTTCTTTTGGCCAACGTTTGCCCTCATTAATAAAGGCATTTTACTTCATCCTGGGCTCAAGTTGGTGAGCCAGAAGTAAACCAAGCAGCTTTTGTTTGTCTGCAGAGTTGCAGTTCAATTTCTTGAGCACCTGGCATTCACTTGGAGATTAATATTTCATGACAGCGCACCAGCTTCTTCTTCTTAGTCATTCAGACTAAGAAGACACAGTGGGTCATCTGTTTCCGTCCGTAGTCATCAGCGGTGGTCTGCTAGCTAACAACAGACCAACAGCACCAGTGATTGTGTTTGTTAACCAGAGCCCCAACTGATCCATCTTGGAAATCAGGTTCCCGCATATTGAGGTTCAGGGTCTCGGTCAAGGACCCACGGCATTTGCGTCAGGGGCTCGAACCCTAACCCCGGTAACCCATAGGTTTTACAATGGATGCCCTTCCTGAAGCAACCCTGCCCATTTATCCGGGTTTGGGGAGCACTTTTTAATCCCCCTGTTTTTGGTATTCATGAATCTATCTCTACGTTGTGATCAGCACTATAATGAGCATTATGGGGAACAGTGAGATTTAGTGAGTTGATGGTGAAACAGAAAGACAAAACAGAAATCTAACTTGTTTAAAGAGGCTGTTAATCTTCACAATGTCCCGGTAAATTCATAACGATATCAGAAAATAACATCCAGATCTTGTAAGACCTACCGTCTCTTAGGCATCCTATCCTGTACATCATGGGCATCTTGATGACGAACGCAAACAGGTCGTCAATAAAGGTGTTGAGAGCCTTGTAGGTGAGCATCCTCCATGGGAGGTGGGCCACAGACTTCATTTTGTAGTTGATGAATAGCTGCGGCGTCATTGTGATGAAACCTGATACACACCAGGAAAATAAAAGGAACAAGAATGACAACAACAGTTACTGCAGTGGTCGTGTAATATAAACAAGGCCTGCACTAAAGCAGTAAGTTTGACATCAGGACACATGAAGAATAAATAAGCAGCTTCATCTCCTACCTTTAAAACATATTTAATTGTTGTAGTATTTTAACTAGGCCCGTCAGATAATGAAAAAAAAAACTAATTAGTTGCACGGTTTTTAACTTATTAATCGCATAACAATATTTGCTTTTAAAAGCATTAAAACAAATTCAAAAAGTGTATTTTAATGTTATTAAATCAACGAAACCACGTAACTACTGTATGTCTCCAGATAACTCTGCCACTAATTTTGTGTGTAATCATAATTGCCATGCGCACAAACAAAATATTTTCATGAACATGAATTCCATTTTAAAGAGAAAATATTTTTGGAGAAAAACGATAACCCAAGCAAACAAAAACTGATTCTGTGTAATCTTCTGAACGCTAAGATCTCTTCTACGTGCGCCGACACAAACAAGCGCATGTCCATGAAGTTTAATTTCTCTATAATGAATTAATCGAAATCGACGCATCATTTTGAAATCTCTAATTCTGATGCTTTTTTATGGTTGTAGATTTTTATGATCATACTCAAAGTTGCTTTTACAGTCGATTCTGTCGAACACATTTATCGTTTACTTTTGTGGCTTAAACAAAGATTAAGTGTTATCAACAATCAGGTTTTACATTCTCTGCACAAGAGAAACCGGAGCACAGTTGGATTCACAGTGCCGGCTATTGTTTAATGCATTATTCTATTTGTAAAGTTAATTCACGTATAATTAACACCGCATGTTCTTACCTTGGTTTTTCTATTAGCAAAATTACAATTATTAGTCCTAGAGAATTTTGGTGACATTATTAAATGACCTCACAACATTACATGGTAATGTTTTTGTTTTTGATCACAATAGTGTCTACCTTGGTTGCTTTTGTGCCCTGACGGAGGCTTGCGCTCTCCGAGTGCTTTCGTGTTTCAATATACATTTCCTGCCTCTTTGTTGAACTTACCAAAGGTTAACAAGAAACCATAGAGCATGCTGAGTACCCATGAGTACCAGCCTTTGTGCTCTACATACATTAAACTGTAGATCGCATAACAGCCGAACAGAGGGTAGAGCAGCCACGACAGGTACTTGAAGGCCATCTGCACAGGACAGGAAAGAAACGACACAAAGAGATCAGAGAGATTTAAATAACATTTTATACATCAAAAGAGAAATGTCGATCAGCTGAGGGTTTAACTTACGTCGTCATAGATTTTGGTCGAGGACTGCACATATGTCGACTTATCTGTGAATACCAATCTCGGCAAAATTCCTGCAATTTTGTTCTCTTTGTCCAACTACAGAGGGAGACATAAATAAGCGGTTAATAAAATAAGGTGGTATCAACACAGCAGGAACTGCAGTATACAATAGGTTAGCCACTTGTTAACAGAAAGGGGGGGAAAGGAAGTGAAGGAATGTGGGGGAAGAAAAATGTAACATTTAGCAAACCCAATGGTTTCAATCTCTCTCCTAAGGTCACTATTCTGTGTACTAAAGTACCAGAGTTTACGTGTTTTCCTTCGGACAAAACATCAGCCACACATATCCACTTCATTTGTACAAAGGTGACAAGGAACCACTCAACCACTTTTTTTTTTTTTTTTTTAAATATCGGTAAATGAAAAATCAAGTGTTGTTCAGACTTACTTTCACATCCATGACCTTGGTGATTTTCCACAGGTCAATAAGCAGGCCGATGAAGACGCTGACCTGCACCACAAAGTTGGTCTCGTTGTCCAGGATGTACAGCAGCACCACCAGAGACTGGAAAACTCCAAATGTGATGGAGCGCACAGACAGGCCCTCGAGAGACTGTCTGCTGTTCCAGAACTGAATGTCTGAGGGGGAGCAGATGGCGGTGAGCTGAATCTGATACAGTGCTTACTATTCTGCACTTGTCAATACAGACTGAATGTTGCGAACTCACCATTCTTGAAGGCAAGAAACTCAAAGATGCTGTGCACGATGGAAACAACAATGGTGAGACCCAGCAGGTACGGGTTGGTTTCCAGGAGGGCCACCTACACAGAGTATTTTAGATATGAAACTGCAGTGATAACACTATCTCAGTTTTGAGGTTCAGTTCACAGGGTACATTTAGATGAATCTGTGCTCACACATGTGGTACAGATATTTTGAGTAAGAAAATATTCAGTATAGGAAGTAAACATTGTGATGGTGTCCCAAATTTTTTTTTCTGAAAAGGTCTATTCTGTTGTAAATCAATATATTACCTCTACCATGTAATTGAGAGGAAGGAGTGAACATATGTGTGTTAAGTATTTCATGTAGTTCTTCTCATACAAAGGGAATTTACTGGAAATCAAAGCTGCTCAAATATAAAAATGACTGTTAAAAATTTGCCTGCCTTCATGTCTGTTTTTATCTTTTTGAATAAGGATCCCCTGTAATGTAGCAATTCAGAAAATGCTGTAACCTACAAGATATGTGACTTTCTAGCCCAGTGGCATTTAGCCTTGTTTTTGCAACCCCCACTACAGCACACTAAATTTAATATGGGGCCTCTTTTGAACAGTTGTCAAGGAAATTCAACATATCTAGTTTCCTTTTGTTTCTAAAGATAATTAGATATCAAGCATTATAAAGGGGTCTGTTACACAATTTCCCAACAAATAAATTAATTCTAAACAACAGACAGAGGTCCAATGTCATCTATATTAAGGCTGTCAATATTTGGGCTGCCCTTCCATGTAAGTTATCAGAGATGCACGAGAAGGAGGTTTGTAGATTTAAGAAATTTTGAACTGAAGACTTGAAAAGGTTTCTCTCTTCCTTCAAGTCCAGACAACCTCTGCTCCAGTTTAAAGTTTAAAATATCTAGTACACCTCTCTAAATCTTATCTAGCTAAATATACCCACAGATTAATTCTACTTGTGACAGCTCTAAGTCTGCAAATCCAGAACGACTTATTAATAAGTTTTGGCTTTGCCCCAACTTGGTGGTTATCAGAAAGCTATATCCACTGTACTAGTAAAATTAAATGGACCCAGACCTCTTTATGTCAATGTGCGGCGTTATTCCCGAAGGGATACAGATATGCTCTGAGGGGGGAAAAAGTTATTTCCTCTACAACCCTTTTAGCTCATCGCCTGACTTTTAAAGTGGAGGGATGTTGCACCACCCTAAGTCTCTCACTGAATAAGGGATGTGCAGTTTCACGTGAGGCTTGAAAAACAAAATTTAAGAAAATCAGGTGCACCATTACAGGGACCTGAACAGAGGGTGTTTTTTTTAAATGTGGAGGTCCTTTTTGACGTTCTTTGACAAAACCCTGCACACATGTACAGCATAAATAATGAAATGATTGTGCTAGGGGAGGTTTATGTGGCATGGGAGTGATGTCCTTTGGAGTTATTTGTGTGTGTAAATTACAAAGTTTGATAAAAAGTACTTTGAAAGATCAACTGTAATGCTGCATTCAAAACGAAAGTGACGCAAAACTATCACTTAAAAAGGCAAAGCCATGAGTTGTTGTGAATTTGTGCCAGGGAACACGAAGGATCAACTGGAGCGATTGCTCATGTACAAATGAGGGTGTGGCTCATGAATATCATTTTATAAGCAGATATATGAAAACCTACTCAATATGCAGTATTGCCACTATTTCTCACTAAAAATCAGTTATTTCTAAATGGACTAAAAACCAAAATATATGTCCATCTTGTCATATCTAACAAGTAATTTCTTGGTGTTTTTAATTCTGTGACCTCTGATCTCTCACCTTAACAGAGTCTTGGTCTTCATCAGACTGCTCGTAGGTATCCTCAGGCAGGAAGTTCCAGGGTGAGCGTGCATTTTGGGCAGCGTACAGCTGCCAACGCCACAAGGACAGCGGGCAGTAACCGAGGCGCAGCGGGAGGGTTTCAAGGGTATCGTTGATGGGATAATAATCCTTCTGGAGGTTCCAGTAGTCATTGAAGTACACAATTGGATAGTAGTCCCCACTTACTGCATCAAATTTAACATCTAGACGGAAACATGGAACAACAGTAGGCATTAAAGGAGGTCTGCCAAAACAGAACGAAAACATTTTAATTAAGACATTAAACAGCTGTTGCTGTAGACTTATTGGCAAATGCAAGGAAGTGAGTGGGAGGGTCTTACGCTGGTCTAGAGGTGGTGGAACAGAGCCCTTTGCCCAGGCACTGTGGTCGTCTACCATGTTGATGGTGAGATTTGGGTGCCAATGAGAGATAATCTCCACTGGACCGTGGCTCTCTGCCCGCTGTGAGAAAACATATCTGATTAGACATATGGGTAATGAGCTCTTCATTTGTTTAATTGAAAACCAATTCAGTGTAAACAGCAGTTCATTGATTATTTAAACCCCCAATAAAATGTATAGATTTAATTCCTGGACTTCAAAAGGAATAACAACATTCTATGCACTTAAAGAAAAGCGGCAGCCGAAAACATTTGAAAACCTAAAGAAAGAACACTGACTTGGAAAACCTGATTTCTATAGATACATCCAAATACATAGTCATTTAAAACATTAAAAATAAAACAGAACTTGATGATCTTATACTGACGGGATTTATTGATACCTGCCTGACAAAAAAAACAAGTTAGGGCTTTATGCCTAAATTCTATAAAGGCTTTCTGACAAAAAATAAAATTCCACTCCATAGAAATACATCAAAGGAAAGTGGGAAAAAGAGGGTAATCTTTCGACGTCAATAGAAGATTGTGGCTTGAGGTGTGCTAAATATTGTTGTGCCATATTGTTATTGGCTTAGAGGGATTGGAGACTCTAAGACATAATCTACTACTTCTGGGAAGAAATCCACACACATCCATCAATTAATTCACTTTTTTCTGCAAAACAAACACTCCAAAAGTGCATCTCGCAATGGTTAAGCAAACGTCATTAAGCTGTCACGTCATGAGGTCAAGATGGAACGTCGCCAAAATGTAATCATCTGAGACATGCCAAAATCTACTTCTGGGTAGGAATTAATGCAAATCTGCCCATTGGATTTTCCGTAATCTTGCCCACAAATTGACAAACAAAGGTGAAAATAACAATAATAATAATAATCAACCTTGATCATTTCAGGATCGGCCTCCGTCTCTCCCGTCAGCAGATTCTTTGTTTTCATAAACTTTCTTCGCTTGAATTTATTCAGCACTGAAATAGTAGACACGTTGATATTAACACAAAGGAACTTTATTTGTTATTAAAGTGCTTAATTTAAAGTGATTTCCACATGTGCTTTCTTACTTCGTGTTGCGTGAACTGTTGCTAGTCTGCGGTACTGCCCCTTACGTTTGGGGTCTGGGTGGAATCCACTCTTAGTGAAGTAGACATGCATGTAGAGGGAACCGTTGTGCTGTACCTGCTGCAAGAACACATCAAATTGCAATTGTATTAAAGCCTTAAAAAAATGCATATGTACAACACAAATCTGTGTAGTCCATTATTAAGCAGCCTTTCTGTTCCTTTCCTTCATCTACATCTATCTCATTTCCTAAACGAACGCCTGTTCCTTCTCACCATCTATCAACTCTCTAACAAATCTCCCTCCTCTGACTCCAGTTGCTTATCTCTCACATTCTGCTCCATCCTCAGTCATCCCTACCTCTGGGATCTCTATGTCCTTATAATGTTCAAAACAGCCATCCCCGTCTTCCCCGGTAGTCCAGTCTCCATATACCAGGTCCCTCTGGAACCAGAACAGAGCTTCTGTGTTGTTGAAATCAGTGAACACCTCGTCCTGGGTCACAAACACATATAGATCCTGCAGGAAAGGTGAGAAAAGACAGGTGTTACAGATACTATAGAATCACTGCACCGGGCGGAGAGAGAGGGAGAGAGTGTCTGAAAGGGAGAGGTTTTCAATTGCAATACTTAAGGGGATTTGAGTTAAGAATGAACACTGTCAACTGAATTAAGCTGCCCATTAAGATAAGGCATCGGACAGATGGGACAAGTGCAATACCATAAGGCTGTCTTTGGGGAAGAGGTTCCTGCTGGGTACCCTTGGTGCCCCGGCTGGCGTGTTGGGGTCAGGAGTAGACGGCCCTCTACGGAACCAGCTACTGATAGCCCAGATTATGAAGATTCTGGAGGGAAAAAAGCAAACAGGGAGAGAAGAATGATAATTCAGTAAATAAAGACTTAATCTGGAAGACAGGAAACAAATGGCATAAGAAAAACATTAAATAGGACGAGCAGCAAAAGTGATGAGTTGGTTTAAACTGAATGTAAATGGACAAGCACTGGATGCACTAGCTTTACAAACACATTTTGACTTGAGATTTCAAGACTTGTTACGGTGGAGGGAAACCAAAGGAGACTGTATCCAATCAAAACACATCACACTCATACTTAAGCATCATGCCTTTGCTGCATCGTCAAATCTGACACTGCAAAAAATTAAAGCAGGAATATCTGCTTGGTCTTCTCATTTGGGTTGGTAAGACCTCAAACCTCACTTGGGTTGGTATGACCTCAAACCTAACTTTGTGTTCATCTGAATTTGTTAAATGTAGAAGACTCTGTTTGGTCTGGACTAATCTAAGGCCGTCATTATCATGACATTTTGACTGACAAGTAACTGTCACACAAATAATTGTGATTAACAATTTCATAGTCCTCTGCTCAGTTTTATCCAATCATATAAATACCACAACCATAATATAGAACAACATGAATTTTGTTGGGTCAAAGTTAGTTTTTAAAGGGTGGACTGTCTCTCACTGTTCAGGGACAAAAGACAGAATGGACATGCAAGGTTTTAAAAAGGTATAAATAAAAACTCACCTAAATAGGACCCCTTTAATAACCTGCCACGCATTTGGGGCTGGTTGCGGCTGTTGCTGCTGAGGATCTTGTGCATTTTCAACTGTCTGGACAGTCTGGTCATCTGTTGTCGCAGCAGTTCCATTACTGCTCACCTACAACAACACAGACACACAATGTGGAAAATTAACATTATGAAAGGCCAGCTACATCTAATATATATAATAAAACATATGAGAACTCACTTTATTTCAATGAATATGCGAAGTGGTGGTAATGCCAAAAGTACTTTTTAGGAAGTTTAATAAAGAAAATCCCTATGTGCTTAAATTAAGTAAAATTGCAAATATACATTTTCCCCAGACAATTATAGCATTAAAATTGTCGTAAAATGCGTGTAATTCACATGCTAGATCTGAAACAAAACTGGCAACTATTTTTAATTTTCTAATGACAAGTCACATGTCAACCAGAACTGCCATACATTGTTTCCCCTCCAGCTTCTCAAACATGACGATTTGCTGTTCTCCATTCAAGTGATAAAAAATTGGGTAAAATTGTATCTAGTCAAAACAAGCCACATGAAGAAATAACATTGGGTTCTAGAGACAAAAACAGTTCAACCGATTAGATTGAAATTGTTTTATAAGATATACACATTAATTAGAAATGAATAGAAAACTATAGATGGCATACATTTTTAGCATTTGTTAGCAGATTCAACAATCTGTCAAATCAAATATTAGAAGGTTACCATTTAACAAACACGTTCCAAAAAGAGATTTCGTGGTTTTGATTTTATTCTGAGATCAAACTCACGTGACCAACAACATATTTTTTTTTTTTCTTCGGATATAAGATAAGCAGAAATCTTGTTAATAGTTTTACTCTGCATGTCACTCTGCACATCTCCTGCAAGGCCACAATCCATTCAAGTGACACACTGCAAAAGAACTTGAAAAGTCATGAGACTCAATCACTATCTGATTTACCCCCATTATCACACACACAAGTCAGACAGAAGACTGGCCTCGTGTAATAAATGACTTGGTGGTAAAAAAAATAAAGTGTTCAATTTTACAGGCTGTTACCATTTATTAGTAAACCAAGAAGGGCTAAATGAATGAACAGTGAAACAATTAAGGTTTACCACAAACCACTGACATGGCCGAGTCATAAACAGCATTTGAAGGCCAAAGCAGTGGGTCAAAAAATACAGCTTTGCATTCTCCTTTCCATGTCCTGTTTTATTTAAATAGAGCCTATTCTATAGTCAGAAACCTGAATCTCCATTTCCTGGAGGGATTAACTGAATAACCAGTACACAGACAGATCATCAATATGTTAACCAACATAAACAGCGCCACATGATTTGTTCCATCTCAAGAGAATTATTTACAATTGTCACCTCGAACAAGGTTTAACAATTAACCACCTGTTCATGGTGGAGAGTAAAGGCTCTACAACATATTATTACTGCAAGTGTGCATCTGAATGGGGAGGGCAAAAGGTTCAGACAAGTCAGTATTTCTCAGACAGGTGGAGATTGTTCTGGCGATTTAATTTAGTAAAAATGGTGGAACTACTTCCATCAGGAAGAAGGTGAGCTAATCCAAAATTTAAGGCATATAAATAAATAAGGTTATAAAGACATGCTGTTCCACATCAGTTAGCATATCCTGTTCTGTTAGGCTGATTGTTCTCTAATTTTAGTCACCTGCTTCCAACCCCCACCCCTTAAATGCCTATCTGCTCAAACAGAGCAGATAGATGCATATCGGTGTTTGACTATTTGAGTTGGTGGTAGCCTTCAGGGTTCTTGAATTGTTCTTGAATTTTCTCAAAAGGCAACGACTCCCCTAATTGGTCTAAGTGATTAATAAGTCTGGAAATACTCTAAAATGAGTGGTATACGTAGCTCGTATAGATTTTGCAAGTAATGTCTTTCCTTTGTCTGCTCTAATATCAATGTGTTTAATCAGTAGAATCATAAAGGAGATGAAACAAAAGTTACAACTGGCCTTAAAAATGACTGGATAAATTGTGAGTCCAATGAGAAAAATATTTGTGTAGAGGGTTGATTCTGAAGAAACTGGACTTCTCTTTTTTTTTTTTTTTTGTTAAAAAATTGAAGTCCTGTAATGAAAAAGTTCAGATGCCTCCGATTCAAACTTCAAGGATTTCCAATGAAAAAAATCTTTCTGGTTAATTGTCTTGGTCTAAAATAAAAAGTAAAAATGCCCATATTAGCAAGAGCCGTAAAGTCTCCTTGTTTTGTATTATTAGAGATCTTTACAATGGTTGAGTCCAAGGCCGACAATTTAGATTAACTACAAAGACGACAAGCCATTTTTATGAAGGCGGTTTGCTGACTCACTTATACCTTTCTGGATCGTAATATCAAACCACAGTGATTACCAACCCTAACCTTTTTCAGGTTCAGTATGTTAACACAGTATGGTAAACTGAAGAAAGAATTGTAGTGTCATAGAGGGGATGCTTTGTTATTGGCGTGTTTTATATAATTTAATGTGGTTTATAAAGGTTTAGAGAGCACAAATGCCCTCACACTCCAGAGGGTTTACTTCTGGTAACTTGTGATAGGCCTATGTCACTCACCAACTACCTAAATCATCTGCTATAATCAATCAAAAAGGCATTTTCCATTATTAATTCGGACGGCTAAGCCTGTCTGAACTAACATATCTTTTTTAAGGGTAAATGCTAAAAAATACCTCGAACTCCAGAGGGTTAACGTCTGTTAACTTGTGATTAGCATTCGTCACTCTCCAACTACCTCAAATATCTGTTACAACCAATTAAGAAGACATTTTCCCAATGATGGCCATTTCTTCGTTTGGCCAAACCTGCTTGATCTAATGTAACTTTAACCTACCGGTATTTGCTGATCTGCCAGGAGTATTTAAGTAAATATAAGGCTTAAGTGGTGTAGTTTCAAATTAAAAGTCTTCCCTGTGATGACAGTAAATAAAGAACATGGGAAATTAGTTAAACGGCAAATGAGGGAGCTGCTTCCAACTGGCCTGGTTAGTCAAGCTGCGTGGCTCGAGCCAGGCCTTCTAATAGCTAGTTAAACTGCCAGACTCTAGTAAAAAGACGTATTACACTTTCAAACCTTGACTTAATTCTGTATCTCGCAGTGTAATTGAACTGTCAGAGCCGCCTTCATTCCGTACATCTGCTCGTTAGCTGTGGATTTCTCAACACGTCTTTCACGAGACAGGCTCTTTTCAAAACCAACCGGCATTCGCAACGTCACTGCGGCTCGTGTTAAGGTCCAGTTACACGTCTGAACATTAACCACCTTACATTCAACGCTCAAACAAAATGAAACAGACTCGTTCCCTCTGAATATGAAGAGAACACGTGAATGACATTCATCTTACCTCGCCGTTGCTAATGGCAGATTCAGTTTCTTCGCTCTCCTGCGTCGCCATCTTCCCTTGTCTCTATCATGAACACGGCACCAGTGTAGGCTGGGAAGCTACGCTCAGTCTCGCGAGAGGTCAGTTTTAGCGTCACGAGAGTAACGTACTGTACGTACACAAGTGACCACATAATAATATTGTAAATTACTTCCTGTGACAAGCTTGATGAAATTGTATGAAACACTTAACCCTGTAAAGCCCGAAGGTAATTTTAAGATAAGATTCGCCTGAAACACTTACTCAAAAATAAAATAAAAATAGCTCCACAACTATTAAGTGTATTTGTATAACCTTGTTGTCTATACGAACATAATGTATTTTCAGTGGCAATAACATTTTACCTTTTATCTACCTTAGATTTTTAAAAAAAAGAAGGATATAACATCATTACAGCACAACAACACCATGAAACAAAACAATCGATGGATTTCCTAATTTGATACAAATTCCACAAACTATATTTTATTCTATACAGTTTTTTGTGGGAAAGGACCAATCAGATTCTCCAGTTGGCACAGATGGGCCAAACAGAGTTTTGGCACTGCAAAAATAACACTTATGTCCACTGAGGGAGGCTATATACACATACTTCAACCTTTGGCTGTAATATAAGTAATTGGTTTTATTCAAATCCAGTACTGTACACAATAAATACAAAATAAAGCAATACCTAGGTAGAATCGGGTTGACCAGATCCTAAGAATTAACTCTCTGATTGGTGGCAGATGGGTGAAGGTTGATTGATGCACAGCTGATGAGAAATCCATGATGACATTATTGATTGGTCCTATTTAACTATCCAAACATGAATAATGAAGGTTTAGTGTTCTTCTACACATCTAAAATGTTACTCTTGTAGTTTAGGGTCTTAGAATGAGATAATATAGATATAGAGGCAGCCGTCTTCTGGATAAATCCTGAGCTCGATCAGACCTGTCAAAAAAATATTGAACTAAAAAATGAGGAGTCTTCTCTCCTATCGAGATACATGTTTGGGTGAAGAAAAAATATAATATTTGCTAGAATGACTTGGAGAAAACATTTAAAATAATCAAAAGTAACTTCTATAAAGATTCAGTTGTTCATGAAAACTTTCATAGGTTCGGAATAATTATAGCTTTAATTATGTCACACTCGCTTCATGGAACTGTATGGAGTGGGGATATGGCTAACTGGATCCTCCAGTATGTCTGGAGGGTCTGTTTTCTTGTTTATCACTATGTGATTCAAACTACCAAACTCCATTTTTCACTTTGATTTTTCAGCAAAGCATCGATGTTATGTAGATTTATGAGAATGCTTTATTAACTTCAAGATGTTTTACAAGCTTAGACTACAGGTCTCTGCTGTAATCTTCCAGTTCCTCATCGTGTCTAATTCAATTTCATGAATACAGGCCTAAAATCCCAAAAATGCCTTTTAAGAGCTTTACTTTTTTATTCCTTTCTACCCTTAGGAGTACGTCGGGGGGTGCATGAGATTAGTTTTGAAAAAATATCAATCCTGCATGAGTCGTAAAACTTTGTGATCATACATTTGATTAAAATAATTCAACTACAAGCTAAATAAGCCACATTTTATATGTAGTTTTTTCCCAATAAAAACTTACGAAGAATGATGAGGGGCCACGTTACTTTTTTTTTTTAATTCTTACTACTTTTTGAAGTTTCAATTTGATATTTCTAGAAATTAATTTCAATTTTCTTTTTTTGCTTAGATCACAAGGTAGACCTTCTTGACTGCAAAAATGTTTAAAAAAGTGTGGGCTTCACTGTATAACATTTTACATGGGGCTGGAAAAGTGACGGTGAATGTGTTGAAAATACAATTTAGCATTAAACTGAAAAAATACAGATTCAGATTAGAATATGGAAAAAGAATTCTTAGAAAATGAAAGCACAGGAATTTTTGAATCCTACGTAAGTTCCATGTAGCTAGCGTGCTCAGTGGGCATCAATCATTGTTCTCACTGCATTGTGGGATATTTAAGTAAGGTAAACTGTATTTAAATATCAGAACAGATTACTCAAGTTAATTTCAGAATCTTGAATTTGCAGAATTTACATTTTTTCACGTGGCCTTTATCCTCCTCCGTAAAATGGAAACATGTTGGCTTTGAAATATTTGAATTAGTATTGAAAATAATTTATTTCTTGTTAATATATCGAAATGAAAAAAGAAGAAAATAAAAATAAAGCAGACAATAGTATTGCATTTTTATTTTATTGGTTTGCACTTTGATGTGTATGACAATTTTCTGTTTTTTTTTCATGTCAGACCTTTTTCAATCACCTCTTATATTGTCAATTATTTTAAATGGGAAAAAAAGCGAGAAATCTCAGGTAGTGACATGAATGGATACGAAACAAGCTTTTACCCAGTGAATCGGTCTTGTGATTTTTTTAGCATTTAACTCAAAAGTCACAAGCTTTAAAAAAGAAAGAACAGAACAGAGAACAACACACGTTTCATATACGTTAATGACATTTCATGTAAAAGAAAGTAAAAAAAAATAAATGGACATTTCTTTCGTAAACATCAGCGGAGTTTAGGGCAGGTTAACAAAACAAATCATAAATAAGGCAAATCCTACTCAGGCTGTTTCTCACGTTTTTGTAATGGAGAATGAGGCAACGAGCAGATGACGGCTCAGAGGATAAACAAAAGAGGATGAACTGGTTAGGAGAAACAAACAAAGAGTGTGTTTTGACACATTACTTTAATGATCACCCTGCTGTTATCTATGCTAATCAAAATAAACTACTAGTACTATGGGATGAATCAAGAATTTGTATATCAAAAGCTAAATGCTAACAGAGAAGGTACAACTGCATGGACTTTAATGTGTCGTGCATAAATAATAATTATGCAGATTTATTTAAATTGACATTCTGGTAAAACTGATTATTTTAAAGTTTAGAATACAATGTAGCAAAGATACAACTCCTCTATGACCATTGTCTACACAGGAGAGCAGAGTTTAAACTAAGCAAATAAGTTTAGATTGAATCAAGTTCAAACTATTTGTTTTTTTAATTGAAAATGTCCTGACACAGAAGAAATGTAAGGGGTAATTACAGTCTATCCACTGGGAAACCTAAAGATGGTGTCAATTTACATAAAAACGTACATACATGTTAACACAATTACATTTATGTAACGTCAAGATGTCTGGCAACTGTTGGTGAGTATTAACTGTAATTTCTCATCAAAAATGAATTTATTATCCATCAATTTAGAGACAAATCAGGGGGAATTACTCTTCAATTATGATCAATGAGTATTTTTAGCTCAGAGAGCTCATTACAGAGAATATTTTCAACATGAAAAACTTTGGGATGGACAAGTACTAGCCATGCAGCAACTAAAACCTACAGGTGTGTGTCAAATGAAAGACCTTCAGTATGCAGCTTTAAATGCAACAACAAAAAAACTTTTCTGTCTCAAACCATCTTGATGTGAACTCCTACAATAATACCACATCCAGAAAACCACGATTTACGATCTGACATTTATCTTTATCAGGTTCCATTGATGTTGGTGAGAGAACATTAACCCAGAACCAGGTTCATACAGGAGGCATGAGCCAGAAAGGTGCAAGGCAAGGTAGCCAGGACCGTCCAGTATGGGGAGACAATCATGATCCCGGTGCCCCGCTACTGAAAAAAATAACTCAATTTGTGCCGAGAAATGACTTGAATATCGATGAAAGACCATTAGACGCTGCCGCCAGAATCCTGCTTTGCAGAGAAGTAAAGCAAAAACAAAAATATTATTTGAACAGGAGCAATGGCGTTCCATCATCTCATGTCGGTGAATGGATAACAACTAGAGGTTGACAGTCAACTTCCAGGATAGGAAACTCTCTTCCCCTTTGTTAGGTATAATAGTCCTACATCTCATCCAAACCATAATCCTCCTCAGGAAAGTCTCCCACAGTCACATTCTGAGGCTTCACAAATCCACCATATTTGTCCTCGCATGTAAAATACTGCTTCCCTGCAACACTGTGGAGACACAATGTGTAAAAAGACGGGGTCAAATGTAACATCAGGACCAACACCAGCAAAACTGTGCATAGATTTAAAGAAAGGAATGAAGTGCTCTTACGTTCCATTGTGCTTTCCCAAGGGCTCGTCATATTTCACACCCACCCATTGGCCTGGCTTGAAATCTGCTGTACCTGAAATGAACATTGGAACATTGTTTTTTACAAGTCCTCCAACTCTTCTTCGAAAGAAGCCACAGCAACAGACAAAGAAAAATAAACAAAGAAAAAGAAGCTAAATATCCAAAACGATACTAAAAATTATGCAAAGTGCCCCGTTAAATTGCACAATGTTACAAATGTACCAAATGAACAAGAGAAAATATACAAAAATGATATACAATACACACAAAAAAGCACAATCTATGCACTAAACAGTATAGTTAATTACTGCATATTGCACCTTATGTGCAATAAGTGTGTATATCTCGGATTATTGCACAAAACTAACATGTTCCAAGAGGTAATCATACGGTTTAATTGCAAATGGTACAAAGTACCTCTGAAAAAAGCTCCTATTAAAAATGTGGGTGTTTTAGTCTCTTTGCTGGGTTATGATCTTAAACTTTTAGTCCCGTGCTACTGATGACTTCAGAGAAAATGTTAAATAAGCATCTTCATTGAATAGCTCTAAGCGCGTTTATTTATGTGGTTGAGTCCCCAAATGAAACCGACAAATCGGAGCAGTTTGCACGGATGGGGAGAAATCCCTCAGGCCTCCTGCTGAACTAAGAAATCCCACCAGCTCAGCTTTAAGCAGACTTACCGACATACATGACTGTGCCAAGCTTCGTGGGCTGCCCTTGGACCAGCACCTGGCATCGATTACCAACAGAAATGGACTCTGCTGCAGTTTTCTCCTCATCCTGTCTAGCAGCAAGCTCAACTTTCTTCTTGGCCATCTCTTCTTCATTGAACTGTCCCATGCGATGCTTCTTCATGAACGACCTTGCTGAGTCTTAAAAAATGAATGTTGGATCATAACCACACAGGATTTAGTAAAAAAACAGATTCAGAGAAAAACAACAAACGCTGCTGAATGACCATCAAATACAATTTTGCCACAATTATAGTAACAGCTCCGATGTTGTGTGATTGAGTTATTGTATTAACAACAATCGATCATCATTATCGATTGCTTCTTCAAATTATTGTTTGGATATATGGATTGATAGTCCGTGGTTATTTTCTGTGGATTCACTTAATTCATGTAAAATGTCCAATATTGTATTCATTGTGTGGCTCTAATAATCATCCTTTCCTGCTGTTCCAGGCTTATATGGGCATAAAAATGTTGATATATATCTTATTTCTTATTCCAAATTCAATGAAATAGAAATTGGGGGGAAGCTTGATAATATCGAATAGTACCAGTTCTCTTTTCGTAAGCGTCCTCTGGGATCTCGTACTTATCCACCTTGGAAACATCCTCGAACTCGCTGGCCTTATTTCCACCTCTATCAGAGACCTGCAATTCATGATGAGGCAAACCACCTTTATAAAAGACAATAGTCATGGAAGGTAATCGTGATCGTCACGGTAATTTTGACGGAGAATAGGAAATGTGATTTATCTTTTGTCATTATGAACAATTTTAATCTTTTTTTTACGTATCAGTCTATTAACTACTTTCTACATGGAATGATTCTCATATTGAAATCAGTTTGTTTACGTTTTACTGCAAACTTAGGAAATGAAAAGCTTTCCACGCAGATCTTGAGGAAACATCTAATTAAACTGTATCACTTTACCTTATCTAAAGTATTTTCTTAGCTTTCAGTTGCAATCTATATATGACTACAATGTGACAGCGGCATGGTTGTTAATATTAAAATAACTTCTAAACTGAGCCGCTACATACGTGAATTCTGCAGTTATCATCCACATGGTAGGAACCCAGCAACGCTTCGTTGTCGTCCATTTTCTGCAAAAACTTATCATCGACACTGAACAACTCCAGGTCGATGCTAGAGGAAGTTATGCCCACAATCATCTCCAGCTTTCCCTAATAACAAAATAAAGAAAACAATTTATTTAATACATGTAACCTTTTGAGATAGTGTTCAGTCTCCAAAACATGACAAAGGCAGAAATAAAATAAATATTAGCGTTAAATGTACATTAGAGGTTAAATTGTACAAAAGCAAATAGTAGAGGCAATTTAGTCATCATTCATTCAAGTCATAAACTATAAGGTTAAAATAAGGCTCCATAATAGCTCAGGGGTAACCGCACTGATCTTGTACACCATATCTTGGTGGGACAGCCACCCCACAGTTTACTCTTGGTGCCAAATAATTAAGAGGGGTTGGACCAGGTAAGGCATGTGGCATAAAAGCCTGTCCCAATCAACATTATGGATGAGAATCCGCTGTGGCGACCAATAATTGGGAGCAGCAAAGGAAGAATAATGTGTGATAAAATGAGTCTCACCTTCAGTTCTGCTATACTGATTCCTCGATTGAACCTGCGATTCACTACAAATGAGGACAGGGTGCTTGTTAGTTGCACTTCCACGGTGGGATTGGTAACTACGGTCACTGCTCCCTCCATTATGCCTTCGTGGTGGGCACAGTTAATTGTCAAATACTGAAAACAAAAGAAAGACAACATTACACATTAGCAACAGGGACTGAAACTGATACTATATTATTTTAATCCATACATATATATATTTGTATTTTCTATTTCTTAATTTTCTGTCCTGTGTGTATGTATGTATGTGTATATATATGGAATCATATATATATATATTTTTTTATCTATACATTTCTGTCTGTTGGAGCTGCGGTAATGAATACATTTCCCCTTTAGGAATTAATAAAGTTTCTGTCTATCTATCTAATCTTCACAGTTTGCAGCAATAATTGCAATCAAGTAATTTCCTGATGCCCTGTCGACCCTCCAGTATTAATAGCAGATAGCCTATGTTAGATAAATAAACAAAAATATAAGTCAAATAAAACACATTTTATATTCAATCAGAATTTCTATTTTAAGAGCCACTGCTAACTGCTATAAACTAGAAAAAAAATAAACACAAAAACGTTGTGAAATGAAAATGAATGACCACCATTTTCATTGAACTGTGGCTGTTTGAAACAGATTTATAGCATTTGTTACAACAGATTTCATCATGTCCAGCCACATAAAAATGTAAATGGTTTCAAAATAAAGCCAGGATTAAATTTAGATAAACATACGCTCCTCTTACCTTACTGAAGTCAAAATAATTAATAATTTCTGCAAAAAATGGAGACTAAGCTAAGCAGGAGATAGACTACAAAAGTGTGATATAGATATTGGGAGATTTTTTTTTTGCTTAATAAAAAAACCCATACCATATTGCAAGTCATATGGTATGGTGGATAAGTCAATAGAAAGGTTAATCATTCAAACCCAGATTACATAAAGCTGTATTTTATGTCTTTATAAAGACATTATTTACGAACAATATTCACTGTGATTTGAAGTTACTTGGCTGACACAATAATACAACATATGGTATATTATTAAAAGTGCGAAAGAATCACTGCTCTATATCATTTGATTGCTTACCCTCGTGTTATTTTTATTTCGTTTTTTAAGAAGATATATGACAGCTTTCTTTTGTGTTACCACATTACATGAACTGTCCTAATTCAAGTTTCCCTTTAGCTTCATAGCTAACTACAGACTGTTTGGATGGCTAGCAGTAGCTGCGGAGTCACGTCAGATGAATGCACTAATGAGTATCGACTATTCAGCAGGGTTGGTATAGTTACTTACAAACACGTATATTTTGTAGAGATGTGACGCTCGGAGCTAAATATTCGACTCAAAATCCACCTTTCAGAGAAGTAGCATCACAGAAAAAGGTGGCGGCACGTTGTTATGTCGAATACGGCTACGCCCAGATCTGGAACATTCTATCCGCCCCCCGAGGAGAAAGAACCAATCACATCAGAGCGATGTAATTTTGACCTATCGTATTGTGTAATGCAGTCACATGGGCTGAGACAATACATCAGTGCTGCGTTAGCTGTTTCTTCAAATTTGGAAGTAGACGCTTTTCCCATGACGTCACTAAGCATAAAAACGACATAATCTGTAGACTGATACTCTTTCATTACAATCGTTTTTTTTAATTACAATTCTTATTTTGTATTTTCACAGTAACTCATCCTTTCTCCAATTCGATATAAAAAAAATTGGACAGATTTCAGTTTCAAAATAATTTATACAGTATATAGCAAAATTCACAGGCTGAGTAGTAATTTCCAGCAGGACCTGAACGTAACAAATATCTACACAGAACCTGTTACAATTATAAGAGGAAAGGCGAGCACTAAATCACCACACGATGGCGCCATCCATTATTCTAAATCTCATAGACAGAATCTTGTTTCTTTTGATAAGGAATATATTAGAAACATCTGTTTTGGTTATTTTTGGACGAAAATTGCACTGTAAAACTAAATTAAGGCACGTACTATATGTCACTAAAGGCTAAATTGCTCCCACACAGAATCACTGATTCAGTAGATCTTCACCATATTTGTGTTAAATTCAAATAAGGATCTATTGATTAATTTTGCTTTCATTCAGACTGTTAATTGGTAAATCTTGACTACGATGTTCATCTCTGCGCGTGAAATTCATTTGCAAAAAATCCCCTCGTTGTGAATTCCTTAAATATATCATATTTGGTCCTTAAACAGTTTGATAGGAATTGGAAAGTCCATGCATGGAAAACCAGCCTTTCTATAAACTATCTTAACAGTTAGTCCAAAATGTTGGAAACAGACAAGGGAATGTAAGGGTAGCAGCAGGGATCAGGGATGTTTCTGCAGAGGGGTGATGAAACAAGCCCACAGTCCCACTGAGAAGATTTAAATTCCTGCGGTTGTTGATGGAGATAGAGGCCTGGTAAACCTTCATGGCCTCCCCCACACACTATCTGCAGATCACATATGCTTCGCGACCTCTTTTTCTTATCACATTATAAAGTAGGTGCCATTGGTTTGTATCATAATAATAGACACTTAAATAAACACGAAGTTAATGGCAAACAATTAATTTTCATAAACTTGTACAAAGACGTTTATTTGGTTGGAAATAATTATTCCATGTTTGGTTTATGTGATTTAGAGGCTTTGCACAGTGCCCTCCAGAATTTTTGGGCACCCTTTAAAAAATTAGTAAAACGGGAATCAGAAAATGTCTTTATTGTCTAAACCAATTATCTATAATTCAAATTATTAAAAAAAAATTTTTTAACCTTAAATATAAAAAAAAAAGGATTTTTAACATAGAACAAATATTTTTCTCTATTTGTGCCAAAATTATTAGCACCGTGCATGAAATCTGAGAACACAGGGAGGAGATCTGAGACCATTCCTCCACACAGAAGCTCTCCAACTCCCTCATATTCTGAGGTTCGGGCTTGTGGACTCTCCTCCGCAGCACAACCCAGAGATTATCTGTGGGCTTTCAGACTAGCATGATAAAACCTTTATTTACCTTTAAGGTCCAACCATGACTCACTTCAAATTTCTTGGCAGAGGCTTTTGGGTTTTAGGGTACGCCACACCCATTTTAAGTGTTTTTTGCCAGAAAAATCTACTATCATCTCATTTGACCTCTGACCTCGTCCCGGTGGCAGTTGGCAAACTGTAGGCGCTTTAGCTTATTTGTGGATGACAGCTGAGGCTTTTCTCTTGCTACCCTCTCAAACAGCTTGTGTTGGTGTGGATACAATCTGATGGGGATTAGGGAGACTTTCTGTTTTGCATCAGCCCTGTGTAATTTAATGGGAGACTTTCTGACTTTCAACTGACTTCTGCAACTCTCTAGATATGATCCTTGTATAATCTTTTACCATTCGAACCATCCACCTGCGTGGGGTCAGTAAACACACAACCTCTTCCAGGCTGATTTTTAACATCTCCTGTCTCATTAATCTTCTCCATTATAGATCTGACTGTTGAAACTGGAATTTTGAGGTTTTGAGAGGTTGTCCTGTATCCATTGTTGGATTCGTGCAGCTCTACAACATTTCTTTGCACATCATTGCTGTGTTCTGTGGTCTTTCCCACAGTGTAGAACATCAAAGAGAATTAGACCTCCGCCCCCTCATATTTATCCCCCAGTAAAACAGAAAGTTATCATTCAACACTTCAGAATTCCTTGTCAAACAGATGAACCTACAAACATGTGTCAAAACTTTAAATATTTCTCTGTTCCATTTTAATCACAAGATCTCCTAAGATTGGCAATAATAGTGGCACAAATGTTTTAGATTAAAAAAATATTGGTTCGATATCAAGAATGTTACATTTGCCTTAGTCATGTTAATTTAATAAAATGTTAGAGTTCTGTGAATAATATTAATTAAGACAAGGCTAAGCAGCTTTATTTATTTATTCAAATATTTATAGCTATATTTATATAAATATATATTGCACATTTCAGCAACAAGGTCAATTCAGAGGGCTTTACTACGGAGGCTTATTGCATTCAATTTATAAAACATTTTTATTTTTGCCCTGTTTTTCTGAATTAATGAGATAATAAGTCGTTAAGTCAGACAAACATGGCATTTTAATTCTTTTTCTCGGGTAAATGCAAATACGTTTCCGCACTTACACAGACAATGAAGAACATCATAAGCAAAGTTAAAACAGTCATAAAACAAAAAAAAACATAAGAAAGATTATCAAAAGTCATAAAACAAAAAAAACATTAAGAAAGATTATCCAAACAGTCATAAAACAAAAAAAACATTAAGAAAGATTATCAAAACAGTCATAAAACAAAAAAAACATTAAGAAAGATTATCAAAACAGTCATAAAACAAAAAAAAAACTTAAGAAAGATCATCAAAACAGTCATAAAACCAAAAGAACATTTAGAAAGATTATCAAAACAGTCATAAAACAAAAAAAAAACTTAAGAAAGATCATCAAAACAGTCATAAAACCAAAAACAAACATTAAGAAAGATCATCAAAACAGTCATAAAACCAAAAAAAAACCTTAAGAAATAATATCAAATGTAATGACCAGTTTAAACATAAAAAGCGAGACTAGAAGAAAAACAAATGTCTAAGCCCTTTCTACCTCATACATAATTCGGCGTTAAAGATGTTTCGGACGTTGTAACGCCTGGAAGTGTCTTAGAGTCCACAGAGACCCTGCAGGAGTCTGTGGAAGAGGCGTGGCCCGCTGCGATTTCCACTTCACTCACATTCACGCTGAGCTTGCCAGGCGCAGAGTGGGAGCGGGTTGCAGAGGGAGGGAGAGGAGGAGGAGGAACTACAGGAGGAAAAAAGTTAAAGTAAAAATGGCTTCCTTGTCGTTGGAATCTACCGAACAATCCGAGAACACCCCCAAGGAGCCAACAGCAACTAAGTGCAAAGACGAGACGGATCCGCTCCAAGTTTCGGAACAATTGCTCCAAAGTTTCCAAAAGTCGGCTCTGAGTTTTTCCACAGACCAGGTCTCATGTCTCTGCGAGGCCCTCCTGCAGGCGGGCAATGTGGATCGCTTGTGGAGGTTTCTCGCCACCATTCCTCCTTCGTCCGAGCTGCTACGTGGCAACGAGACCCTGCTGAAGGCCCAGGCTCTGGTGGCTTTCCACCGGGAGGAATTCAAGGAGCTGTACGCCATCCTGGAGAGCTACGCCTTCCACCCGTCCAACCACGGGTTCCTGCAGGACCTGTACCTGAAAGCCCGCTACAAGGAGGCGGAGAGGTGCCGGGGTCGCAGCCTGGGGGCGGTGGACAAGTACCGGCTGAGGAAGAAGTTCCCCCTGCCTAAGACCATCTGGGACGGAGAGGAGACCGTCTATTGTTTCAAGGAGAAGTCGCGGAACGCCTTGAAGGAGTGCTACAAAAGCAACAGGTACCCCACTCCGGACGAGAAGAAGAACCTGGCCAAAGTCACCGGACTGTCCCTCACACAGGTCAGCAACTGGTTCAAGAACCGCAGGCAGAGGGACAGGACCCCGTCCGGAACCCACAGCAAAAGGCAAGAACAACAACAACACTGCAGACATATGTGTGACATCTGTGAGGTGTTTATGGCTGAGGTCTACAAGTCGGCATCTAGAGGACGTGTGTCCTGAAACATCTCTTTGTCTGTGTGCTTCCTCAATGTTTTGTCTCGTGTCATCAACAATCACTTAGACCGAGAAGACCCGACCAAACCTTAATGGCAAACAGAGACATAAAGGCCTCACGGGGAAGCCTAGACAAACTGTGTACACATTAGATTCCAGAGTTATAAAAGTAGCAGCATCCTGCTCCTAGGAAGCTGGACAGAGAGGCTGATTTCTGACAGCAAGAAGGCCACACAGGTCCGAGACCAGGAGCATGTTGCTTTGTTATGAAATGTGAGATCCAGGCGCCCACAATGGCTCAAGTTTCCAGAAACCCTGCACTGCTGCTTAAAGCCTGCAGGGTGACCCAGGCTGCAGATAAAGCTGAGGTGGGAAGATAACAAAAAACCCCTCCTGATTAAACACAGGCTTTATAACCCACAGATTTGTGGGTTTGTGGCGGTCTGGTGGACTGTCAATCTGTAACCGGGCTGCTCCAATCTAGGACACACATTAACCGAAGAACAGGCCCTCAACCTCAACCCTTTAACATTCAGTATGTTGGCTGTACTGGACATTCATTACTGAATACCGCAACGTCATTTGGCCTTTTGAGAACTCTAATTGTAGGAATCTACGTCGTCGTTTCAACCTTGCCAGAACTCTAATTTAAAAATCTGCAACGTCACTTTTGACTAATGAGAATCTTTGTTGTAGATATCCTTAATGCAACGTCAGAACTCTAATTGTAGGTATCTACAACTGCATTTTGCCGTTGCGAGAAATCTGATTTTACATATCTTCCACATCATTTGCGTAATTAGAGCTTTAATCGTAGATATTTAAATCATTTCGTCTCGCCAGAGCTCCAATAGTAAATATCTACAAACATAAAACAAAGCCTGGATGACACTTCACTGCCTGAAGGTCTGCACGGGAATTGTTGTTTGCCTCCATGCGATGGAGCTGTCGAAGAAGAACCCGTCCTCCGGTCAAATGTCAGCTGGGATAGAATCAAGGATGAGCGGTTTATTGAAAATGGATTCATGGTGGCTAGATTCAAGTTTAGCTCCGTAAATGCTGTCACACAAATCACTCAGTCATCATCTTAAAACGGCCCATAAAATGTATTTATTTATTTACCAGAGAGGACATGTTGGTTTCTGATGAGCGTAAATATATATATATCTATATATATTGCTAATTGTAGACACCAGGATCTTTATTTCATCTTCTGTGACTGCAATTCCCTGCCAGAAACACAGAAAATCAACATATATAGGAAATACATAAACTCACATCACAGCATTTCTTTGTGGTTGGTTTGTGTTTTGCGTCAGCCCTGCGTAATTTGCAACTATTGGTGGTTTTTCCGACGTGTTCTTTGTCCATTCTTTCGTTCTTTGTCCATTTGGACGTTAATGCGATCTCATTTCTGAAGTAACGATCGTGCGGCATTTTATTTCGTAACATTAAGCTGCAGCAAAGAAAAAACGAGCCGTCTTTCTGTGTGAGAGAAAAATCCTAATAAAAAAAAAGACAGGCTGAATCCAGTAGAAATATTTTCCCATAAAAGATTCTTATTCCTTTTTTGGAAGTTTTTTGAGAAGAGGATAAAGTCAAAAGTATGCACATTGCTTGCAATGTTTTGCCGCAGTAGCAGCGCCGCAGATGGAGGAATTCACCTAAAACGTCAGCACAAAGTGCTCCCCAAGTGTCACATGAGGGGCAAAAAAAGTTATGCGTAAGTGGGGTGCATTCCAATTACAAAATCCGGCAGCCCAGTTTGTGTTCCGACAGGCAGAAACAGGAGTCGTACTTTCCTGTCGCTCTTGAACCCCGTCTTCACTTCACTTCTTTATATTTTTTTTCACTTTATTTCTCTGTTGTGTCAAGAAGGCTACTCATCTCTCTTTCTCTCTATGGAAGAGATGCGCAGTAGAGCTAGCAGGAGTTAACCCTTTAGTTTCCCCGGACATCCGTCTTCCTCATGTCCATAACGAAGTGCAATATGAGATAAACTGAAAGATGTTTGAGGTGCTGGTTCTAGAGCACTTTTATATTTGTTGTATTTTGCACCATGGAAAGATTCATGATCTCAGTTTTAAGCCAAAAAAAATGATAAACATTCTCTTGAAACCAGAGTCTCCCAGTCCTAATTGAACCCATTTTATCTTTCCTCTGCTCCAGTGAGTCTGATGGGAACCACAGCACCGACGACGAGGCGAGTCCCATGGATGACAACCCGGAGAAACCAGAGGAGGCTGTCGGCTCCACGGCGTCCATCATCTCCCTCTCTGCGGTCCCCTGTAGCACAGCAGGCCAGCTCATCCTCAACGGCTCCGGCGGTTTCCTCACAGCCTCTCAGTCATTACTTCTTAATGGGAATTCCCTCATCTCCAATACCGGCGCTGGTGTCATAATTAACGGCCTGAGCTTGGGCGATTGCCAGACAGTCACGCTGAATCCTGTTGGAAGCAACTCGCCTCTGATTCTGAACGGGGCTCAGGTTATAACCAAACCCGGTATCAGCCTGCAGCCGCAGCAGCAGGTTACGGTGACTGAGCAGGAGGTTTCTTCCATGGAGGCGAAGGCCAGCAGTCATCATGCAGTCATCATTAGCGCTAACACGACACCGGCCTCAAACCATCCGTCCATTATTACTAATCCTCTGCAGGTCAAGGCAGAATGTGACAATGCAATGGATTTCATCAGTGTCCCTGATTCAGAAGGCTGCAGCCAGACACCATCGTCCTCTTTGTCCTCTTTATCCCCATCCTCATCTACTCTGTCTACCCCAACCAGTATCCCTTCGCTAGTCTTGTCACAAAACACCCAACACCTCGATTCGCTCACCCTTCCAGCGTCCTTGTCGTCTGGTGGGATGGTAATCTCCTCGTCCGCTATGTCTCTCTCCGGTCAGCAAGGGGAGTATGTCGTCTTTGCAACTAACGGCTCCCAGTTGCACCCATGTAGCTCTGTGGTTTCCTCCAGCAGCTCCACACCTCAGGTCTTCTCTCTGCCCCAGGTCGTGCCTTCCATCCAGGGTATACCAGTATCCCAGCTAGTCCAGCACTCTTCAGGATCCCAGGTGTCCCAGTGTCCTCAGTTGGTCCCAGTAGCGCCCCTTACCTCGCCAGCTGCTCAGTTCCAAAGCCAGACGTTGAACAGCAGACTGGTGCAACAGCCGCAGGACGTCTCTTTAGGTCCGCCTGAAGGTGCCGCAACCATAGTTTCTATCTCACAGCTTAACGGTCAGCTCGCGCAACACGTGGCGCACCAACAGGGGTTCCGGACATCAGACGCACTCAGCAAAATCCATGTTCCCCAAGTCATTTCCTTTTCCTCCCCGACACAAGTAGTGCCAGCCCCCCAAGCCAAAACCAGCACACCGACGCAGTTAGTCCCCCTCTCCATGCCTCAGCTGGTCCCAGTGTCCCCCATCCAAACCTCCTCCACCATCTCTTTCCCACAAATGGTACCCGCCAGCCCTTCTCTCTCCATCCCCTCGGCAGGAATGCCTTTACAGATCCTGGCTTCAAATCCTGCAGCCTCGGGGGTCACACAGGGTCCTCTCAGGATCAACCAGCTCAGACCCATTCAGAGTGTGTGTCCCCCATCCAGCATGGCCCCCGGTGTGCAGCTCCTCAACTCGGGGATCATTCAGCTGCCCTCTGCTCCTCCAGGTACACATTTTGAAATGACTGCAAGTATTCTGATGAAGCGTTCTATAACCTTTCACGCAAAATCCACTTTACTGTGTGAAGGACATTTTCTTACACGAAGGGATGAATGAATTTTTCAATGAAGAGAATCATGTTTATGTTTTAACATTTATTCATTTGGAAATGAACATATAAAAAAAAAAAAAAAAAAGTTTAATTCCTTTTAGTTTTTTTTTAGATTGAAAGTGAATTTTTTTTACATATTCACTTTTTTATTTTTTTACTATTGATTAGAAAAGTTATAAACCCTTGCAACTAAAACCTGTACTCACATAATCAGTAACATGTTTGCTTACAAAGAACGTGAGTGACATGAAAGCCATTACCTAAATAGTTTCCAATTAATGTTCTGTATTTTAATATACACCCAATTATCTCGGCTATTAATTAGTATTTATGAACGTCGGATCAGTTAATTTATACTGCAGGCTATTCTATCAAGTATTTTGTAACACCTACGCAGCGTTTTATGTTTAAAAAAAAAACAGAATACCTAAAGGAAATATGAATAATGCCTGATTGTTGTTTAGATTTATTGTGTAAAAAAACAAATCTTATTGTATCCGCGAAAAATCAGGGATATTATTAAAGAGGTAATTCCGACGTATATCCTTTATGTTAACGCGATAACTCAAAAATTAGTTCACTGATCTTTTTCAAACCTTAATACCCACATAGTCCTTAGTTTGAGGAAGAAGTGGATTGTTTTTGAGAAAGGTCAATTGCGTATTTCTGCCACGACGGGGAGTTTTACATCCAAAGGTTTTCAGGCCTTCATTTCTCAACTCTTGTTTCAATATAGTCCAAATTTGTTGCATTTGAATCAATTGGAGGAGATCTTCTCCTTCTTTATTGTGTTTTACTTTAATTGTTCATATTTTAATCACCAGTGGAGCTTTTTTTGTGAAAAGCGCTATTGTTCGAACAAAACCTCCAAACAATTGCTACAATTTAGTCCAAATGTCCCTCATAAGGGAGATCTAATTTTTATTGATAATATTTAACTCATTGCGTTTTTTGTTTTTTTGTATTTTAACACAAAAACGTTTTCTGATAGTGTCTTTCCAACCATACGTCTAAATGTGTTTCTATTAAGCTCACGTTAATAGAAATAGTTAGTCGATATGAGCTGTTTGAGATTATTAATGAGTCACATTTAAGTTGAGGACGTCAATCAGGGTGATTGCTTGTACAACGCAGGGGAGTGTGGGCTTTTCAGGGATATACCCTTGCTGTGGGAGAGGACAGCATAGGCCTAATAAATGATCTGAAAATACTTTTTCTGCACTCAAATTGGTTGCAAAAAGCCGTACTAGTGATGGTAATGGTGCCACATCTCCCGTCTATTTTACTCCACTGCAGGAAACCTTCTCCTCGGCGGAGGCCCCTACCTGAGCGTCCAGCAAGGCAAGCTGATTCTGACCATCCCAGCAGGCATTCAACTCGCCAGCTTGCCCCTGAAACCAGTTCCAGAGGCCCCGCTCTTCTCTGCTAATGGACTGAGTTCCATTCCTCTCCCCTCCCCCCTCCCTCTAGCCTCCCATCCCGCCAACGCGTCGGACCCGTCCCCCACCGGCCTCGCATCGTCTCCTCTGAACTTCATCAACTCATCACCACCTTACTGCGCTCCAGAGACTGGGACGCCCACCATCCCCTCCCCTCATATGCTGGACCATTCCGTAGCACCCATGACTCAAAACGCTCTCACTCCAGAGAGTATGCTCACCCTCAGTCCCATGTACAGCGGCTTGACCCCAAACACCCACCTGCACCAACCCACCTGGAGCCCCGTGCCGCTCTCAACGTCCGCCAGCCTAGCTTTGTTCGACGTCCGTAGCAAGGGGGACCTGCCCGTAGACCCGGCTCTGCTGGGCCTACCTGGAGGAGAGTCACTGCTGCTGGGGAGCCCCTCACCGGAGCAGGATGTGGAGGCCAACTCCGCTCTGGGGTGTCCGGAGGATATGGATGGCGAGTCCAAGATCCTCACTCAGCTCCAGTCGGTCCCAGTGGACGATGAGCTGGGCCTGTAGTCTGTTTACGTTGCTGCTAAGCGACCCCAAATCTCCAAAAACAAAACAAACAAACAATGAAAAAACAAAGTAGGTTACAGACTCTTGTGTTTGTTTGTTCTTAATTACACATACAAATCGTCCATAGTCCTGAGTTTTCCTTTTGAAATAGGCTGATATAAAACAGAGATGCTCTCGCTCTCTCATTAAAGGGCCTGGTAATATCCCGTTTTAACCGGCACTTTCCAGACATCGTTTCCACAGATGGTTTCACACGAATTGATGTGGAATCCTCTCCTGCTTCTTCATTGGAACGATACTCCTCTGGGCTTTGCCTGAAAAGTTAGCATCTCAGGCGTTTTTTTACTAAAATCCGTACGTGCCTTTGCTGATCCATCACATCCAGACAGAAGAATAATGGTGTGGGTTCGTTTGGCCCGGTTACAGAAGACTGAATTCATTATGCAAACTGTTTTTATCTTTATGTTTTCGGCTTTGCAGTCCCGTGAACTTCAAACCGATTTCTGCCCTACTTGGAAAAGACGTCTGGGTCCATCACAGTAACTAGACGCCGGCTTTAATCTTTTAATAAGAGTTTTTCTGTCCTCAGCTGAGACCCAAGGAAATGTTTTATTTTCCAATCAACAATCCGGTAATGTAATGATTTTCGCCCTCAGGCGGCGCCGAGTCGTTGGGTGAATTTCATGTGAAACACGTGGGTCTATTTTCAGACGTTATCACCGCGCAGCATCACGGCAGTATTTATGAAATACGAGTTACTGAACTGAAAAGATGCGGCCAAACACCAGTGAACTGTCGGACGCTGCTTTCCGACACAGGAAGTAAAAGGGTCTGCGCTCTATGCAAAGCATATTTGGTTCTTTATAGGACGCTATGTGGCGTAACGGCTGAGTGGAGAAGCCAGGGGACGTAGGACATGATTGAAAAAGCTTCTTGATATGAGCTTTTAATCGACAGGTCATTCATTATGTGATGATGTTTGCCGTCGCGCCATGCAGTGATATTAATGTTTGTCAAATGCGTCCAAAAATATCTGTTTGTCCATGTTGATAAGTGCCTTATTTTAAAGCGTACGTGTTTGTATTTTTAACGTGTTTTTTTTTTTTGTTGCTCAACCCTACAACTGCTATATACCTGACCTAATTTTGATATTCAATTTAAGGAGCTTTTTCTTTTGAGTACCGATGCTTCTGTGTGTGTTTGATCCGTCAGGCCACTCGCTTGCTTTCTCCTTTTTTTTTTTGTTTGTATATTTTGCACCATTCATTCACTCTTGTTTACGCTGCTCTACCGTGTTGTTATGACAGCTCTGAAATTTCTCATTGTCTCCTAACTGGACCTCAGTTATTCACCCGCTTGACAGAATTTGCAAACAGGTTAATGTTCTGTCTTAAAGTGAACCTCCTTTAAATTTAGCCCGATGTCATCCGAGCCTCCTGTCATAATAACACGGGTCGCAGTCAAACCTTTTTATGCATTATGGTACACAAAAATACTCTTCAGTGTCGCATCTAATTAGAAAATAGTGGCATTTGTGGTTTTTTTTTTATTTTTTTTTATGAGTATGTGTGTTGGTGTCTCTTTTTTTTGTGCATTTAATCTATTTAAAGCATGTATCGGTTTCTAGTTTTAACCGAAACAAAGAGTGTTCGAGGGAAAGGGCTTATAGGAAATGATTTTCACCCGCATGGTCACGTTATGATGCAAACTGAAGATTTACAATCAAACTACAGGTATTCAATCAAGTTTGATGAAACACGGTAGGTCACCCCTTTGTGAATAAAGGTCATCATTTCCCGTGATATTGGGGGAGATTATTAAACGGTAAGGACAAATGAATTTTAGTGTAAGTGTTGCCTGGCATTTAAATTGGTTAAGGTTAAAGGGAAATTTGTCCTCTGTGTAAAATATGGTCTGTATGAGCCATGTCTTTACCAAAGTATGTCGACTTTTAAAGCCCGTGTGGGCTTATGCACATTGTAGACTTGGACTTTTCTCCCCTGCAGGTCACACAGTATACAACGACTCCAGATGTAACCAAAGATAACGAATTTTCATGGACTTATCCTGATAGTTCTGAAAGGGGCGAATTACGTCTGTCATTAAAAGTTCTTGTTTTCTCCGTTTTTTTTTATTCAAATGCATTCTATTTTTTATATTACATGATATTGAAATAAACTACATTTACAGTAGACCTGGCTTTTCGTATCACTTTTGGCACCAAAATAATACGTCGGAACATTTTGCTTCTCATTTGTCAAGACAATTTTACTCAAATGTTTTGTCTTTCTGCATGGTCTCTCTGTCAGGGGGTCAGAGGCAACACGATGGTACGACACCCACCAGGACAGATGTTAGAACCCCGATGAGCTCACGTTATCTCTGATCTGATTTCTGCGCATGATGAAACACATGCATGCTCACTGTTTTCTTCCACCAAACACCGGCCACATTGCTCCTGAGTGGATTTGCCTCTCAGGCACAAACTCATGAGCTTTTCTTCACACACTCTTTCTTGTTTATCATGCATACGAGGTCTTTAGGGCTGACTTAAGCCATGGGGGATATGTTTTTACCGTTTGTTGTCTGTTTGTTTGCAATAAAATGGAACAAGTAATGTACATCGGGTTCGTTTGGCATATCCTTGAGATGTTATGTCATGAAGTCATAATGTTTACTTAACTGTTGACGAGATAGGCCACTTTGGGAGTTTTTGGCGATAACTCCTACATTAATTGATGGATTTGCATGAGATTTGAGCCAGGGGAAAGTTTTAAGAGGAATTTAGATGATTAGATGTTGGTGATGTTACTACATGACATTAAGACGTGACATCATAGTAAAGTTTAGTTAACAATTGTGGGATATGCCATTTTCTGAGTTTTTGATTGTAACTTATAAATTAATGCATGGATTTGCACGAGGTTTGGCCTACAGGTAGGGTTTGGCATATCTTGGAGATGATACAATTTTGGTGATGTTATGTCTTGACCTTACACTGTGATGTCATATTATGTTTTTCTTAACCATCGAGAGATGAGGGTGACTTTTTTATTTAAACTTTTTTATTTTTTTACAGTAACTCATAAATTAATGAATGACTCTGCATGAAATTTGACTAAATGTAACATTTTGTCCTATCCCAGAGAAGCCGTGCCTTTGTGGAGGTTTACACTCTCTGAGAAGTCGTAGTTTTGACTGCAATCATCTTCAAGGCAGAGCAAGAGGAAGGATTTCCCCGCAGTTGTTGCTCAGATTGTCTCGTCCTGCCGGCTTTCTTCCTCCTGCTCATCCTCCTCTGCATTATGCCCCAGGGAGATGGGGAGTGTGCTGAAGGCTAAAGCTGCAGAAATCTTTCACCAGGGTCATTTCTTTGACATCTACTCCCTGCTGGAGGGCTTCCCCTTTTCCCCCCACAGCCGACCGCTCCTGCAGCAGCTCTGGCTCAGAGCCCACTACATGGAGGCCGAGAGGCCGAGGTTCTAACACCAGGGATCTGTGGGAAAGTATTCAGATCCTTTACTTGAGTAAAAGCAATGACACCAAACAATCCAAATACTCTACTGCAACTCAAAGAGTTGCTTTCAAAACCTTACTTAAGTAAAATAAGTGTAATCCGCAAAATGTACATAAAGTGTTTACTGCTCTAGATGTTAAAGAATGAGGTAATCTAACTACTTTTTGCTGTTGAATAGTTTAATCAATAAGATAATGAATCCTAATGTTTTTTTTTATAGCATTGCTTTGCTGTAGAACCACATATCTCTACGTTCAGTGTATGAAATTGTAATCCAAAAGTTACTAGTAACTGCTGCTGTCAGACAATTGAAGTGGAGCATAAAGTACAATATTTTCAGATGAAACGTATTAAAGTAAAGGTATAGTAATGTTAATGGTAATACACATAAGTGCAAGTACACACAAAATTTGTCCTTGAGTAAATGTACTTAGTTACTCTCCACCTCTGCATAAGCATCAATAATAAACCAGAGACAAATGGTACAGCTCTATATTCCATTTCTTTATTAAGGCATTTTTCCCGCCAAAAATGTTTTGTGCTGATCAGATACAGGTACAACTGAGACCTATTCGAAAAGTCCGACAACCCCTCATCTCAACAAACATTTATTGTAATCCAAAAAGTAACTAGTAACTGCAGCTGTCAGACAAATGTAGTTGAGTAGAAAATACAATATTACCTTCTGAAATGTAGTTGAATAGAAGGATAAAGTAGCATAAAATGGAAATAATCAAAGCACAAGTACCTCAAATTTGTACTTAAGTACTGTACGTGAGTAAAAGTACTTAGTTACTATCCACCACTTCAGGTAAAGAGAATTTCCTCCTGTTCAAACAATCTGGGATGGAGAGGAGACGCGCTACTGTTTCTAATTGTGCAAAATCTGTTTTTAAAAAACCCCCAAAGAATGTCTTTAGCTAGGAGGAATAATGAAATCAACAAAGATTGATACCAGTTGTTATAGTTTTAGTCAAACTAGTGGGAAGCAGGCAGAGGAAAGCAAACAGAGTTAACTCATGTTACTGATTTGACTTGAAATAAAAAAAACATTGGAAAATGAATTAAGTAATTTAACCTGTTATATACAAGGACCGTGATTTGAATCAGAACTATCAGACGACACATTTGTTTAACCTGTTTGCATGTTAACTTATGGTTTGTGCAAAGATTGTTATCGACAATGTCTTAAAAATACATGCAGTTTGATCTTGCAGCAGAAAAAAAATCTTTCTGTGCGTGTGTGCATGAAATCTACAACAACCTTTGAAGGACTAGACTATTATGTTTTATTTGGAACGGATATCTATTGCTCAATAAAGGGAGTAAGAACCGTCTTGTGTGAAACACAAAGACGTGGGAATTCTCTTGTATCCATTTCCAGATTCATGCAGGTCTGAAACTTTTCTTCACACTTGAATAAAAGATCATGGCTGTAGACAAAGACTTTTTGTTTTTTAAAGGGTGCCAATATTTCTGGAGGATACTATCCGCAGAGCAACTGCTCCCTCTGCTGGCTAAAGCAGGATTTTCACAAAAATGATATTATACTTTCATGTTACACTTGATGCCTTTGTCTGATTCCCCTCACCCAGCTTCCACATAGCTTGTTCTGGAAGAACCTCAGGGGAAATCAACTCTTCTGATTCACATTCAGGCTGTCCACCACCGCCCCTCTCTTTCCCTCCACCATCTCAACATGACATCATTTAAATACCCTCAAAAAGTAATCCATAACTTGGCTTTTTTTTGGGGAGGGGGACGACTGAACCTCAGGAGGTTGGTTGGTTGTAAGGTCAGCAGCTTGATCTCAATAAGACTTTCCTGGTAAAGATTAAATAAAAAAAATCATCAATATCAATTGACCAGTCTATGCGTTCCAACCTTCACATCCGGGTAGTGACTGAAAGAATGAAGTCAAGGATACAAGCAGCTGAAATGAGCTTCCTTCGTAGGGTGGCTGGGCTCAGCCTTAGAGATAAGGTGTGGAGCTCAGACATCTGGAGGGAGCTCGGCGCGGACCCGCTGCTTCTTCACACCAAAAGGAGCCAGTTGAAGGAGTTCACAAGGGCGCCTCCGTTTGGAAGTTTTCCAAGCACCTGGGGGACCCTGGGGTAGACCCAGTACTGGCTAGAGGGACTATATATCTAATGTGGCCTGGAAACGCCTTGGAGTCTATGGAACTGCAGAGCGTTGCTGTGGAGAGGGACATCTGGAATATCGTTCTTAGGCTGGTGCCTCCGCGAATCAATGAACGAATAAATATGAGAGTCATTTAGTCTTATTAAATAACATCTGCAGCGTTGATAAGAAGATGAGGTGGGACTTTGCTCGTAAAATGTGACCACATGTGGAGCATCTAGAGGTTCTTTGGTTTTCTAGCAACAGAATGATTAGATTTTGATGCCCAGCAGTACAGAATAAAACCGTTTCATTTTAATGCAGATGTTTCACATCACGTTTTTCATGATGTAAAATCACTATCATTGGATTTTCACTCTGATAACATCATTGTACCGACGTAAAATGTGCAGTATTGCCATACAATGTAGGTAGTTATAATATTAGTAGCAGGCTGTAAGATCAAGAGAAAGGTCAATAGTCTTATTCACAAACATGAACGACTCCCAGTGGCTCAGACAGCAGAATATTGGTGCATCTTAATCATATTAACCAATTAAATAAATGCTATGACTATTTTTAAAAGGAATGGGGTAGAGAAAGGAAATAACAGACTTGTTATTTCTGCAATGTTCCTATTAACATTGTAATTCAGACTCTTAATGTCCATATCACATTCTGAGACGTTTAGACGGGGATCTCCAAATCATTCTTCACATACAACCGAGGAGGCCGACCCGTTCAACAGGGTCCAGTCTTCACTAAAGTGTATCACTGTGCACTAATAGCAGCACAGCTCAGTCAACCTGGTTCTCCTTTACTGTCTGATTCATGCTGGCGTGACAAACCGCATTCGGCCTGCAGTAGCAGATCAAACGTGACCAATCAGGTCGTCAGCATGTGTCGTTTCAAAAGCCCAGGTACTCTGCTAGAAACACGGCCAGGATCTTGGTCAGGTTCACCACGGTGGGACGGTGCATGTTCTCCTCTGTGTCCTCCAGCGTGTGCCAGAACTTTGGGAAAGGAATGGCGATGACATGCAGCACAGGAACACCTACAGTATATGTGTGCAGAGAGAGGAAGATGATTGTGAGGGTGACTGACAGCATGTGTTATCCTGAAACAAACACGGACAACTTGTGTCACTCACCCCTGTGAAGGAAGGGGACGTGGTCATCCTGCACAGGTCCGAGGTACACGTCCTTCCTGAAGTATGTCTGCTCCGAGGGATGAGACGTCAGAAGGCCCTGTCGGTGTAGTCTCTTCTCTGAGAGCGCAGGGTGAAGGCCAGAGTCAGGGCATGCGATGAAGAGAGACTTTCAATATGCGTGAAGAATCCAGCGCTTACCTGCAGCAATCAGACGGTCGAACCAGCGTGCTGTGTTGTCAAAGTGGTTGGAAATCAGTGGGTCGGGGCCCCCAAGCAGGTCTAGCAGCACAAAGAGGTCCTAGATAAAATAGAATACTTAGCTCTCTTTTAACCACAGTTTCATGTCGCTACGATGTAGAGAAAGTACATGGAACATGGAAACATCAGGGTGGGTGACATTAAAGGTATAGTGAGTAAAATTTCCATTTGAATAAGTGGAATATTCACACTTGTTTGCTACGTGTACTATCGGCTAGAATTAAAAAAGAAAAGAATGTTAGTTCAGGAAAATCTCTTTATCTCCTCATTTTCATTCTGGAGACTGCCATGTATGTAGAGTCGCCTAGATTTAAAAATTAAAAAAACAAACAGAACGCCGGCTCTGGAGAGCGACTTTAGTTGTTTTATATTTTTTACCGGATATACGTTTTGAAAAAAGGAGGATCACTCTTATTATTTAGCCCAGGAAAAGCGACGGAGCATGAAACCACGCTGTTAAAACAAACATGAAGACTCGTGAAACGTTTAGAGGTTAATAGAGGGGTTCAGCCGTTCGCCCTGAGGATTTAACTCTGGAGGCGACGGACCAGTCCAAGTCCATGGAAGGAGGGTGGCGGCTTTGGTCATGAACTTTAGAGTTTTTCATCTGTAATTTCCATATTTAATTCTAACTTATTATATCCATATTGGTAACATATCCATTTATTTATGTAATTGTCATCAGTTTGTTTAAGGCCAACATGTCTATTCTTCAAATTTCAAGTTTTAAATAACCATAAGTGTATGCTGGAGTTGTTAAACAAGTGTGTACAATGTTTGTTTTTTTAAGTGATTTATACTGTAATGCCTCAGGTTTGTATTTGAAAAAAATAAACAATAAAGATAATATTGTTCAAAAAAAACTTTTTGTAATAAATCAAAAAAAGATTGATTGATGGGTCCGTCATAAGCCAATCTTGCATTGTCCCTTCCCTCACCACAGCCTGAAGCATGGTGGCGTGCGTGGAGCCTGAGGGGTGACGGGTGCTGGCCATTCGCTCCGCCAGGTGACGAGAGCCGTACAGCGAGTCGGTGTCAGTCCACTGCTCAAACGACTCTTCGCCATCAAAAAACACCAGCTGAAGAGACACTGGAGGTTTCTGGAAGAAAAAAAACAAACATATGCTGCAACGAACAACTGAGGCCAGTTTCACTCCTGCACTTATGTCGCAGTGCGGTTTCATACAGCAACAACTCGAATCGCAGCTTCTGCAGAAAAACTGCAATAAACAGTTGACTGCTGTAAAAATAAGCAATGGTTTGGAGTCAGCAATTTCTCCTCTACTGTAGGCATAGAGGTGAGGAATGGAGGTGAGGAAGGACACCTCAAAATCAAAACTTTACATTTTTCTATCTTTCCTCTTACCGTTTCTTCTATTTATCCATCAAGATCATTTACAGGAGATATATCTGCCTGCTACCAAATGTTAGGAAACTAGATAAATGTTTGATTATAGGAAGTCATGAAGAAGAGTGGAGTGACAGCGAAGTAGGTCAAGAGTGGTAAAGGAAATGTATGAGAGCAGTATTACAGCAGTGAGGTGTGCAGTAAGAATGACAAATGGGTGCAATGTTGAGGTGAGACTGCATCAAGGATCGGCCCTGAGCCCCTTCTTGTTTGCCATGGTGATGGACAGGCTGTCGGATGAGGTCAGAGACCGGTTCTCCATGCACTATGATGTTCATGAACGACATTATGATCTGTAGTGACAGCAGGGACTAGGGGGAAGAAAACCTGGAGGGGTGGTGGTATGCGTTGGAGAGAAGAGGAATGAAGGAAAGTCACAGTGTGAGAATGAAAGGGAGACAGGTAGAACGCTGGGGATGCAAGTACAGGTGGAGAGGTGGTGCGTTTTTTTAGAACTTGGATGCAACTGTTCAGAGCAACGTGGAGTGTGTAAAAGAGGTGAAGAAGCAGGGGGGAGTGAGTGGAGAAGAATGTCAAAATTTATCTGTGACAGAATCTTAAGGAACTGGACTTCTTGTTTGAACTTGAAGATGTTCCACCTTTCATCTTAGAGAATTCCTCAGTTCTAAGTGAGTGGTGGGAATTCAGTATTTAGCGTCAATGAGGTGTTTGATACAGGGAGTCAGTAAGTGACAACACAACAATCGAGAAGGACATTTACCTCTAAATGTAAAGAGATCAACATGCATTTTTCCATCTCCCAAATTCCATCACTCTTGTGAGAAAATACAACCAAGCAAGTACCTGTTTTTTAAATGATTTTAGCTGGGCGTCCAGCGATGTGGCGAGCTCTAGGATCATTGCACAGGGCACAGCAGAGTCACTGGCCCCCAGGAACACCTTCACCTTCGCACGGGGGTCTGGAGGTAGGAACTTGGAGTCATAATGGCAGGCTAGGAGAAGCCTCCGGGGGGCCGAAGGGTCCAGAGTGGCGATGATGTTGGTGAAGGTGACTTGGCCACGGGGGGTTGATGACTGGAAGGTGTCCAAGTCTACGGTCCAGTCGGCAGACAGCGAAGACAAAGTGGAGGTGATGTGCTGAAGAGAATCAACGAGGGCGGAGAAAAGATGAAATTTAAAAAAAGAATGTTTAATGTCGTGGACACTAAAATATTCACACACCTGCTGCACAGCCAGGCTGCCGGGTGTCCCTGGGAGCCTCTCTATTAGGATGGGCCTCAGGTGCGTCTCCCACAGGCGAGTACCATCCACCTGAGAGGCCAGACGGTTGATCTGAGCCGGAGAACTCTTACTGGGTTTGTGGGACCACTGGATGGAAAGGAGATAAGATAAGAATTAAAGCACAAATTAAGCAGTTGGAAAAACAAGACAACAATGCATTCTGGGAAGAGAAGTTGAGTAACTGAATAGTACAATAGAATGGAAAAATCTTAGCGGTTCACTGTGGTACAAAAGTGGTTTCATTGGTCCGGATTCTACAGACTGCCATCAGAATTTAGTCCTTGTCTTTTCTGATCCATGAACCTCATGCATTTCTGATCTTCTTCAGTGTTCTGAACCATCCAGACCTCTTATGTAGTCTGGATCAGGTCTGCTCAGTGTCCCCAGAGTTAGAACTAAACACAGAAGGGCAGCATTCAGTTTTTTTACCGCAAATATTTGGAACAACTTCCCAGAAAACTGCAGAACCGCTCCAACTCTCAGTTCTTTTAAATCAAAGATTAAGACTTTTTTATTTGCTGCTGGCTTTTATTTAATTTTGTCACCAGTGATCGTATTACATCACTGGTGATGTCCAGGTTCACATGTAATTTTATCTCATTCTATTTATTTCTTATTTATATTACTTTTGTTTATTTTATTTTTTTATAGTGTGTTTTTTCTATTGTTTCTTATTGTATTGCTAAGGGGGTTGCAGAGGGCAAGCAATTCACTGCATTGTCCTTGTCCTTGTCCTTGCATGTGTCAAATAAAGTCTAAGTCTAAGGAGGTGGGAAAGATTAAGAATGGACTACCAAGGACGGAGTAGAAAGGAAACTGCTCATTGAGGCCCTACTGTATTTCCTATAGGAGAAGAAGAGGAGAAAGTAAGTAAACCAGTTTATAAGGTGCTTATGCTAATCTAGAAAAACACTCAGAGTGCAAACCCCAGCCAAGGGCCAAAATCTACCTCTGAACATCAAAGGAATCAAAGGAACAAATGCATCAATAATGGACAGGTTCAGGGAAGCCCCTCGCCACGTTATGGCGTCAAAGAACCAAACGGCTTGTTTTTCCTTTTTTTTAAATTATAAATGCTACTTGATACATAACAACAGCAACGTTGAGTCATATGTAGGGTTTACCAAGACCTGCATCTGATTAAAATTGTATGCCAATCCGTGCATTTGTTTTTCCGTAATCTTGCTGGCAAACAGACAGAACAAATATAAAATCCTTCCTTGGTTCTGTACAAGCTGTAGAGGAAATGTTGCAGAAAATAAGTTCTGGACTGAACCAAACTAGTCCCACAAGAAACAAGCTTTCTGTGTATTTCTCAGATCTCTTACCCTGTCTTTGGTCAGATCTACAGCAGGTGTGTGCTTCACATGCTCGTTGCTGATGTCGTTTGACAGGTAGATGCCCAGCACCGCGGCCAGCACCAGAGCCGCCAGGAGACACATCAGCAGTGCCCGGGCCAGGGGTATCCGCACCCGGTCACAGCCTGGCAGAGAGACCCCGCCATTGCTCTGCTGCAGAGGCTTGTACCTCCGACTGGACCTGGACATGACTCGGAGAATCTTCGGTCAGACAATCCCTACAGCGACGTGTCCAATTGAGGGGATTGAGCATGTAGGAGGGACACCAACACAGGAAGTGGAAGCAGAGCAGTGCATACACACACACACACACACTCCCTTCGCATTTGATGAGGATTGATCTATATGGTCTCCGTTACAGCATTAGCAGCTGAATTGTTTAAAGATAACGTCATTAGTGCTTCCATCAAGTTAATCCGGGATGATTTTCACTGAAAAACACGAACCTATTTATCTGTAGGTTCTGTCTCTTGGCGCGCGACAAGAGTTAAACAGCATTTTAAAAGAGTTAAAATGCTGTTTAACTCTGTTTCATCGACTGACAGCTGATAATGAGCATCTTTGCAACAGAATGAGTATGATGTCCACTTCTCTGACCCGGTCCATAAACATTCTAGACTTTTTTCCTCATAAATATTCTGTGTGTGTGAACGCATACATTCAGCTTTCCTATAGTCTGGTTTCTACTGCTGCCTGAAGTTTGCTTACCGCCCCCTGCTGGAGAGGAGTGTGCATGCAAAAACCATCTCGACCATATTACCAATGTAGACCCTTACATGTGTAGACACATTTCTCCTTTACATTCAGAATCCTACGGAAGTATTTTGTTTCAACAATACAATAACTTGTGCTCACGAGATGAAAAAAAATGTTATGGGATTTCAGGGGCTCCGTATTGATATCACTGTAAAGTACATTTGGTGTCCCTCCCTCATCAGAATCATTCAGTCATCATCAACATATTGGAAAATTATGAAGTTCTGAGGTTTTATTATCATTGGGCAAAGATTAACACATTTACTATTATCTTGCTTAATTTTAAACCATTATTTTTGGCCGGGTGTATGATTCTGGCATGTCCCAAACCCTAAATTAATGTATCAAGTGGTTAAATTTAACAAGATTGAAATATCTTTCATAGGCTTTAATTGTACCCAGCAAGTTCTTTGATAAAACAAGAAATATTGATCATTTGTATTCTACTCATATAATAATATAAACATTTTTGCATGTGTCCCTGAAATTGCTGCTGAACGTTTCCCCCCCGCATAGAGAAATTTTATCATCATTATTAAAAGACTTTTCCTGCTAAAATATACTATTGAGGAAGGGACCAAATATCTTTATGTAAATGTGCTTTTTATAATCACTGTGTGATTAGAACATATGTACATAACTTTAAATTATGCTGTGACAGGCTGGAAATATATTTGCAATTTCCTCGTACATTTTCTGCTTGCAGTTGATTTATGGAAATATGGAGCTTGATCCACATGCATTTCTACGCAGCGTAAAGTCTACTTTATACAATGAATATGAAGTAAAATGGAAAATATCTGGCGTTCTTTATTTTATATTTATAAATCTCCAATGCATTTCGTTGTGGTTTTGACCCATATAGCCAAAGACAGAAATATTTATATTTTTTGTCTTTAGATATTTTAACAGTGTTTAACAAGTTAAAATGTGGATAAAAGTCCTTTCTGTACTATGATATTCTTTTTTATCAAGTCACGTGGAATCAGAATGCATAGTGTCACATTCTGGACAGAAGCTAATTTGATAGCACCAATGATACATAGGACTTTTATATATATATAAATATAATGTTTATTGCAACACATATGTTGTTTGCAGCAGCACATCCTCACACTACTCTCAACTATTAATGTGCTTAATCCGAACAGATTATATAGGAGAATCAATTCACACCTGAGATTAACGTTGACAATACCAAAATCTAAACAGGTAAACGTCGTCCTTCACTCTTTGCCATAAAAGAAGTACGAATTAAAGAACTTTTACAGACGTGACTGTCAATATTACAATTTCCTTAAAAGAGGGGAGTTAATGATTATAAATTATTTTACAACAATTCTATAAACGTCACGGATGACATCACCAAAATGCATAAATAGCAGGAAATGCAAGGTGGTTTTCTCTCAAACCAAAACTCTATCTGGTGGACAAAGGAACAAACAAATGTGAGTATTGTTGAAAGAAATAAAGACTTTGATCCATTATAATATATATAAAGATTATAGAAAATAACTTGAATGTGCGTTTTACTTACTCTAACTTACTGCTATGATGTAAATTGTAACTAATTGCTAACACACAAAAAAAAAACCCTGGATAATGAGGGAAGCAACTGTAAATTAAAGTAAAATGAACACACGTAAAATAAGATGGTGTAATGAGATAGATTAAGGGTGAGTTATGAGGAGGGCTAACCCGCTTTGTTACAATACATTTTACATGCACGCTTATAAATCTGTTTCTTTATATAGACACATAAATATCAATTAGCAAAAATTATTTTTTCTTTTCATATTGATATTATATATAATTTCATGTATTCTTTTTGTTTTTACAATATAAAAAAATCCGTCCTAAGAGACCAGCATGTGCTGCTGTTGTTGTTCATGCATGGGTGGATGATGCTGAAGATGCTGACAGCTGAATCAGGAAGAAACCTGCTGCGTCTGACAACAGTCCTCACTTTCTCCTTCTGCTGAAATACATTCATTCAACGCAACCGGGATGTAAATGAAAAAAGACACACCTGCATTTCAAGGTAGGAATATTTAACTGTGTCTGACAAATTTTCAATGCCGGAAAAGGCTATGAGCTCACATTACCGTCAGCCTGCTACTGGTTAGCATGCTAACTGATCCCATCCCTCAACTGATCCAGCTAGCTGGCTGTAGCCATTAGCGTATAGCATTAGCATTTTGCTTTAGCAGTTAGTGGAAGCCGTTAGCTGTTCCTGTTAGCAGTTAGCTGTTCCTGTTAGCAGTTAGCCATTGGCGTTAACCTGTAGCAGCTGCGAGAGCACCAGGACGTTCGTCCTCTCAGTTTAGCGATTCATTTTCGTAATTTAGCATGGGAATAACATCAATATTGCATTTATCATTAATCTTGTTTGTTAGCAGCCACTATCTTTTCAGTATGTCATCTCAGGTGTCTTCAAAATAATGTGAAGTGTTTATAAATGTGCAGCTTTTTTTTTATTTTATGCATCTTAGAAACAGATGAAGTATTCTAGCATTACAGGCAAAATTTATACCGATTTGATCTCCTGATCTACTGAAATTAAATGCAAAATAATTCATATTTATACATAAACACATACTGGCTAATCTCTTCTTCATGCGTTTCAATGTATAACCTAGGATTCATCACTCATATACGTTTTACCTCAGGTTTATATCTGGTAAGGTTGTGTATTTTGTGTACTAGTTCTGCCTGTATTGTGCTGTTACTGCAATTTCCCCTTAGGGATTCATAAAGTCTTAACGTGGCTTAGCTGTTACTCGTTAAAACACATGTTTGTAGTGTCTTAATAGAGTTAATAATGCCTAAGATAAGATAAACCTTTATTAGTTCCACAACGGGGAAATTGCAGGTATTGAGTATCATAAAATCTAATTTAAACTCTTGTTTTCTTTTATTAACCTAAGTATTCTGTCATTTATATTTTACCTTGGGTTTGTATCTTTTCTTATCAGTTTGTGTATTTTTTCTACTTGTGGGTAGGCTCAACACTATAATTTTCCCAACGGGGAATAATAAATTAATATATAGTCCAAGCTGTTGCAGGTTGGAACACAAGAAAATATTATTTTATATGCTGTAAGGTAAAGACAAAGGAAAGTACATAAACTCCTTATTTATTTTACTTAAGCCACTTGTATTTAAATTAATACAAATTATAGTTGTAACTGTTCTTGCTTACTACTGTACGGCTATATTATACCTTTTTCTCCTTTTTTTCTTTTTTTTTTTATCAAATGAGTGGTGTGAGTCCGTGTCTAAACTTGGTCAGCCATTATATTAAAATCACCTTCCTAATATAGTAGGTACTTAAACACCTCTGTCTTCTGACACCTCACTATCAGAACCAGATTAAACTTTTTCAGCCGTTTGTCCTACATTAGGCCTTCTATGGTATCAGACCACACAGGCTGGCCTTCACGGCTACAGTGATGTAATCAGGTATTATTTTGCATGTTTTGTTTTTTTATGTTGCAGTGACAAAAGTCAGTTACACATGAACATCTTAACATACATGGAACCTGGATGGAAGAGTTGGCGTTATTTCAAAGACATTGAGTTTTGAGTGAAGGATATATCGATTTTTATTTAGTTTAACTTTTTTTAAACATTGCCATAACCTTCAGAGCAGCCTTCGCATAATTTGCGTAAGCCTTCCGTCATAGATTGGCTCCAGGGAGAGGAACAGGTGACTAAATTCTCTTCTGGAACTGGTTCAAAGTGAAGAATGAATCCATGTTGTAGATGTTTGTGTAAGTGCAGGTGCTGCTTATGAAGAAGGGTGTATCTTGTGGGTAGAAGTCTCCCGCTGGAGGGAATTTTCAACCTTGATCGAGGGTTGTTTGCTCTACACTCGTGTTATTTTGGTTTTCATTGTTTTGTTTTGTGAGTGTTTGAACAATTGTGTTTCATAGAATTCAGCCATGACAGAATATAACAAACTATCCCCCTCATAAATTTAGAACGCGTAAATTTACGTTAGTATTCCACTCCTCTAACTGGTCTCACAAGACGAGGTTGAATAAATGGGAAAAATATTAGAAAACTTCTTATTAAGCAAATTGTTCTGAACACAATTATGTTGTATGTACTAAACAGTTATATTTCATCTATTAAACACAATTGTGTAATCTTAAACCTTTTACTATTACATAATTAGAAAAGAAACTCCTTATTTTAATCGGCAAGGATGCACCCATTTAGTTCTTTCGAAATAAAAAAAGTAATTTGATGCAATTCCGGTCGGTTTCTTTTGAGATTGTAGCTTGCATGTTGTGAAACAACGTAATGTTTTTGAAGAATGTGTACTTATAATATCAAGCCTTCATACATCCATGTTAACGTGACATTCATTACCATGTAACTGTTAATTTGCTGCATAAGATTTGAGCAGCATTTAATAACTATTAAAAGGACCTTTCTCTCGTCAGAACTGCTTGTGGCCTGGTACACGGTCACATCTCGTCTAGTCTTGAAACTTGGTTGAAACTTATTGAGTAGATCTCGTTCCGGGCTCGTGAGTGCGAGCCATTCCTTCTGGTTTCACCTCCGTGTGCAAACGTCAGAGCAGCAGAAGAGACGTCCCCCTCACCCCATCAGACCCTCAGCCTGACAACTGTAGTGCCATTCTAGTTCAGGCAAAGGCTAATTGTTGCTATCATACAAAGGATTGCACAGTCCAAGTCTTTGGATGGTAACGCTGTCTGTCGTTCAACTGTAAGCGATATTACAGGGCAAGAGGTTCATTTGACTCATTTTTCCCTGCTGTGGAAGGAATGTTAGATCGCGGCTAACAGGTAGGGTGTTGTCAGTTTGTTTTAGCTGTTTGTCTTTGTCGTTTCCCTTCCAGTGAAAGAGATGACACTGTTTGTAGTCGGTGCGCTCCTCTGCCTCTCCTTCTGGGTGTCTCTCTACTTTTTCCTGTGTAACGTGAACGGATCGAGGAGCTATGAGTGGAACTGTCGCCTTGTCACCCTGGTTCACGGGATCCTGGCTGTCTGTGTCACAGGCTACATCGGCTATGTGGACGGACCCTGGCCTTTCACCGATCCAGGTAAGGATGCTTATCCAAATGTTGATTGAAATGATCGATGTGTAACTTCAGATTACAAACTCATGAGGACAGTCACGGTTCGGCAAATATACAATATAGAAGTTTATCCATCAAATAAATGCTACTTATTATTGTATCTTTTATTTTACGAGGTAAATCCTCATTGATATTCTTTTTTTCTTTTTTCCCCAAAAGCGACCTGGTCAAAAGAGCAGCATAGATGTTTTCACAACCATAAATAGACATAGTACAATATGCATAACAATAATACATTTAATTTATAATACACTTTACTTTTGGATCAAATCTCAAAGTGCTACAAAGTAAAAGCAGATAAAAGCATCAATAAAAAATAAAATAATAGCTATATAAAAACCTGACCAAAAAGCAGCAATGTTAATTAAAAGTTATAGGTTCTGCTAAAAAGGAAAGTTTTAAGTCCTTTTTTAAATGTGTCAGTCGTCTGTGGAGCCCTCAGATGGTCAGGGAGTGCATTCCACAGACGAGGGGCAGAAGGCCTGATCACCCATGGTGCTGAGCTTAGTCCGGGGAAGGAGGAGGCGGTATGAGTGGGTAGAACGGAGGGATCCTGTTGAGGTCAGTGGGGTGAGTAGTTCTTTTAGGTAGGGGGGTGCGTTGCCATGGATACACTGGTGAGTGAGGAGAGAGATCTTATCTTATCGCATAAATATATATGAACATAAATATATATGTACAACTGTCATAGACTTCATAGAATAACTCTAAGGTTCTGATGGGAAGAAGAGGTGTACTCAGTGTGAATAAACTCTCCAGCCCTAGCTAAATAACTTTCCCGTCTTTATTCTGTGTAACAAAAAGGTATTCGTGAGACTGTTGTTTCCACATTTTGGAGATTATATTTAATATGATCTGCTTTGTCCTTGAATAATTGTTTATGCTTGTATTTAGAAGATGTTCTAAACAGGAACTCTATCCCTCTGTTCATGGCTGCCAGGTACGAAGAACACTCCGCTGCAGATCAGCGCCCTGCTTCTAAGTTTGTGCTACTTTATTTTTGACATGGCCTGGTGCGTGTACTTCCGCACGGAGGGACCCGTCATGCTGGCGCACCACACCATGAGCATCCAGGGAATCTTGTTGACCCTGTGCTTGGGGGAGTCTGGCATCGAAGGCTGCGCGGTCCTCTTCGGCAGTGAGATCACCAACCCTCTCTTGCAGGCACGCTGGTTCATCAAACAGACGGGAAATTCTGGGACGCGGCTGGCGAACGCCGTGGACATCCTGTTTGTGCTGCTGTTCGTGGTGATGAGAGTCTTTGTGGGAGGCACAATGCTGTACTGTGAGCTGATCTCCCCAAGACCCAGATTCTTCATTAAATGCGGGGGAGTGGCCCTGTACGCTCTATCCTGGGTATTCATGGTGGACATTGTTCGCTTTGCAGTTAGGAAGAGCAGGAACTGGAACAAACAGCAGAAGACATTATCCGCTAACAGTCATGAGACAAAGAAGGACTGATCGGCATGTGTCTCTCTAATGGACTTTGGATGTGTCAGAAACAGAGCAGGCCGACTTTTGTATCTGTAACTGAGATTTGAAAAAGGTATATTTTAAACTCATTGGTCGTTTTCTACGTCGACATCAAACACCTGTGCATTTTCTTAAAGCAGATGAGTCTGTGTTAAGAGTTTTGGATAAAATACGCCGTCGAACACTTATGTAGTTTGTCGCAGAAAAACCAAAGCACTTCGTAAAACGCAGGAAAAGATGTTTTCAGTCGACGTGAACTGTAGCGTAGTGATGAGCGGTGGTTGTCATCCCAGAGAAGTTAGGAAAGAAACTGTTTACACGTGATTATATGAGGTTAATTAGTCTTATCAACAGGTTTGGACTGGTTCCCATTTAATCTTGTTGGGGTTTTTAGTGCCATTGACATTTTCATATATATTGAGGGTAAACTCAGGTAGACTAATTCATTCCCAAAATGGTGAATTTCATTAATAATTTAAGCTTTTTGTCCGCTGACTGACATTTATTTATTTTACTTGGAGAAGTGAAAAGGGAATATATACATAGTTCTACACTTCACACTATTTATGTATATGTTTGATAATATTTTTGTGTGTATTTTAACTGATTTAAAGTTAGCGACCTCACCGTGAACTTAGACCTGAAGGACCTAATCCAAGTTTTCAGATGAAAGTCAAACAAAAGATCCTTCCCGAAAAACTTAAAAACTTTCTTACCTTCTTAGTCGACGTAATTAAACTAGTTTTCTGTCCAATGTGCCTATATTGTTATTTATGCTCCTGCTGTTATTTTATTGTTGTTTTTTAGAAATTGTGAAATGTAAAGGTTTTCCACATAACATTTCCTGGTCTGGAGATGAACTCTGACGTGGGGCAGTTTGACGCCCTGTGCAAATCTATCCTGCAGGAGTCTTTGTTGTCTTGCCTGTCAAATGGTAGATTTCTAAATTTACCCATTAAACATGTAGGTCAGGGCAACAGATCAATATTAATCGGTCCACAATCACTGAAAGGATATCGGAAGGATGAATTTTAGATGGATTATTAGGGTCACATTTCAAAAAACAAAGGATAACGAGAATTTATATCTTTTTATGAAAATAAAAGCAATTTTCTGAGAATTAACTGGCAATTTTGGGCAACGACTTACGGGGGAAATATCTAAGCGTGTCTCCAAATGAGGAAAAACGTACAATTTAATTCTAGTAAGATCACGAAATTGACTTTCTCGTAGAATTACACCTTTTTTCACCTAACATCAAACTCATTTCATCAAATTATAACTTTATTCTCTTAAAATTGCAACGTTATTCTCGTTATCGCTGAAGTTTTTAAATTTTTTGATACTATATTTTTTCACAAATTCTTTGTCGTTCAACATAAAAAGACTCACACAAACAAACAAACTAACAAATTGTCGAGTGCTTTAATTTTTTTTGTTTTTGCGGTATTAATGATCTTTAACAAAATTGTCCTGACACTGCATAGAAAAACTTCGGCTCTGTTTAGATGAGAAATTACCAGCTGTGCACTTTTGTTATTCTTATCCACGTGAATTTCTATATTAATACAATAAAGCTTGTCAGCTCCTTCGTTCCAAATTATATTTATTTTGACGTTCCTGGATGTCTGTAAAGAATCATACGAGCAACACCATTTATATCCAAAATAGGAAAGCTCTAGTGTGTGCCTTATTTGAATGTGCTTTCTTTTTTTTCTTTCCTGTGCTGCATTATTAAATCCTCCGACATAAAGTAGGTTCATGAGGAAACAAAGAACCATTTTTATAAAGGAGTTTCGTGATTGCCGTTATAATCCCTGAAATGAAGTGAATTAAAGATGTTATGGATTTTCTTTTTACGTTTATGAATTAATTTTAGTCAACAAAAGGTCACTTTAAACAAAAGGATACTGCATCATGTAAAGCTACAGCAGAAGCAAATGTTTGACTGGACTGAGGGTGAAGTTACCTGAGCCGTCCACATGATGGCGTCATCAGTTAAATAGGAACGATGACGGACGCCTAAATGAAAAAAACGTTCAGAACTATGAATGGAAAATAATGTTACATACTCCTAATTTTTGCAAATATGTAACAAATTTAGCTTTAATAATAGTTTTAATATTTAATATGCATTTGAGGAAAATATTCTAATATGGTGTATGGCACTTTGTGTAATAAACAGTTTATTACCCATGTCGTAGTCTCTTACAATACACAGGAGGATTCTCAACTCTTAATTATTGAAGGTGCAGTAAATCTGAAAATGTGTTTTTTCTATTTTGAATACTTAATTTTTGATCATACTTTACTAGAAAGTGCATGAAGCAGCATCTTGTAGCTTCTTTTTTTTTTTTCTTTAGTCTAGTCTCCATGTTTTCTATTGCATCCTGTGTTCTGTGTTTGGTCAAATAAGTGCGGAGACTCTTTAGTCCATTTTTCTTGAAAATTTGTTCCTCATCCTCTTTCCTTTAGTTTGAAAACAGACCTGGTTGCTGTGAAAGACCAAAAGTCCTGAAATTGTGCACTCATCAAAAAATGCTTTACCTTTGACCTTTGCCATTATTTCTCCTCAAAATACAATTACTGAAATAGATTTGTTTTTATTTTTTTATTTCAATTGCATATGTAGCTGAAGTTTGAATTTACCATCATTTTAATTGATTTAAAAAAAATATTTGAATAATAAAACATCAGATGTGGTCTAAAATGTAGGAAAGAACCCTCCAAGAAAACATAAAATAAGGCAGATATGCATAACACAACTTTAAACAGTACATTGCTTCATTATGCTAATTATGATGGGATCATAAAATGAGCTGTTTCAAAGAATATAGAAGACAATATTTCACATATTTAGTTGCTGTACATCAGCAATGGATTTTTAATGGTAGCATGTTTTGATGGGTCTATTCTACCTTCAACATACTCACATTTTAGCATAACCTATATTATATTATTGGTGCTTTTGTAATCTTTAGTGTATCTTTTAATTCAAAGATACGCACATATTGAATGAATGTCTCCATTTTGACTATAAATGTTTTGGGTTTTCAGTTTCTATCATACATGCAAATACAGCCACTTGTGTCATGTACATCTATGAAGTTTTTTTGTGTGTGGATGAGTCATTTATCAATTTGTGGATTGCGGACAAAGCACTGGGCTGTAAATAATGAACATAATGACTGTTCTCCCAGTACCAGACCAACCACAGACAGGTAGACCAGTAGAAAAACAATGAAATAATCATTCAACAAAACACTTCATCTATTTCATCAAACAATTAGACAAATTCTATTTTTGTTTCCATTTCCAATGGACTGATGTATAGCTTATTACTACTACAAGTAACAATTCTTCCCATAATCTATTCTACTAACTACTTTCTCGATGATTTTTTTCCCCAATAGCTGCATTTTCGTCTTTTCATTTGAGTTTTTTCCCCCCTAATTTTGACTGTAATAATATGTCAGCAATTCACTGTTACACAAATATGTACATATATATAGCCTGGAGTTTGATCTTTTTTTGCACCCATCACTCTGACATCAGTATGAACAAACACACACACAAAAGCACACAATTAAAATCATTGCTTATTTTTCTTCTCCTATACAGCAATAAAGCCCATTATGGGAAATAAGGAAAATAGCATGTTTTTTCCTATTCTCCCAAACATTGAATAGTAATTCAATTGAATAATCTCATGCTGAAAAATTTGATAAAAAACATTTCGAATTCTCTCAGATGCTTTAGCAATCAAACATTTCAGTTTTTATGGGTTTTAATAGGGACACTTTCATCCTCGACATGCTATGAGAATAAATCTTGTTTACACTCTGAATTATTGACATAGGATTTGAGGTTGAAATGACACCCAACCCACAAAGCATGGCATTTCCAAATACAAGTCAAGTTCATTTTCACATCCAATATCAAACGTGAAAAGACAAATAGGACCCTGGTGGGCTCCCTGGGTTAGTAGTATACATCTTTTTTTGTTATTTCTTTCCATTACATTATTCTGAAAGGATTGTGTTTCCGCTCTTTGTCCGGAAGTGGTGAGTATAAGCGCTAGTGGACGGAACTGCTAGCTGGCTAGGGCGTTGCTAGCGGCAGAAAGTGTGTTTTTGGCTACCTTTCCGCAAGTTATAATCCCGGACAAATAATGCCCTGGATTTTAAAACACTCCGTTTGATTTTCTCGTAAGTTTAAAGTGGCTCTGTGGATTTTTATCGATGTTTACTGAGGACTGGGATCACTTTCTGTCCCGTTAGCTGGCCGCTGAGCTAGCCCGCTTCCATCCACGGGAATTCTGCCGAGAAACGACTGAATTCTGGAAACATGGAGTCAGGGAACATCGCGCTGTGCTAACCGACTTCACTGGATTTTTTTTTTTCTCTCAAGGAGGCTCCCCGAAGGACACATAACGGAGACATATCGCCAGCTAGTTCTATTTCATGCCGTGTTGAGTGTATATTTATCGGTCTTTGGCAGTCTCATTGTGGCGGACGGGAGTTTGCTTACTTTGCACACGAAGCAAAGTTTTCTGCTGAAAGGGCTCATCTGTTTTGTTAGCTGGTAGCAGGCGAGACCCAACAGCCAGCCTGCCGTGAGAAGGGATTTCCTAAAAAACAATTTAGCCTGTTAGTCCACAATTTAAACAATTTAGAATTTTTCACCGGTAGCTGCAGTTGTTTTCCTGTGTGTGTGAAACACGGTTCGTTTCAACTCGACATTGGGCGATTCTCATGGTCACGGGAGAGTCGTCCCCGCAGCCACAGACAGGCATTTCTGGCAGCAGGGAATACCAAATGGGATTGGAGGAATTTCCAACATCATCAGAGAACATTTAGGAGCCGAGGCCGAGTAGAGGAGGTGGTAGAAGGAACTATATCGCTGGGCCGAGCTGTGCTGGAGCACAGATTGTTTACACATTACATTATCGGCGGAAATCTGGGATGTGAAGGATTCACGCAAGGAGTTCATGAATGCACACAAACTTGTGCCAGCTGGCGCAGTATATTTATTGTCGCCAACATATTGTAGATCACCGGGTTGGGATATCATTTGACTGTGCAGCTAATACGACACAGGGCCCGATTTATTCTTAAGACCTGCACTGTATAGTACTCCTTGGTATTGTTGCTACTAATTCCACAAGCGGTATTTGTTAACAGTGTTCCACCATTTATTTATTCTCAACCACCATTCTCAAAAAATCCGTGCCTACTTCAGACGAATGCCAGAGGAGTACGCGCCAGAAAATCGCATCATCACACTCTGGAAAATGTTAATCGGATATAATTTTCTGGAAATCTAGAACAGGAAGCCCAATGAGTGACACACAGTCCAGCTTCACTGACAGGTACAGTATGCAACAACCTTTATATTTTATTAATTCCCTGTCTGTACTCCACAATACACAGTTTGGTCATGAAATATAACTTAATGTATCCGTGTGATTATCTGATTCAGTTTTATATGTAAAACATGCTTTAAATGGCTCTTTGTGGTGATTTCCTCTGTAATAACTGTGTTATACAATGTAATTGCCAAGGAACGGCATCAGATCTTGATGGAAACTGTGCTGATCTCAGCATGGGTAATAGAGTTCCTTACAGACAGTAAAGTACTACTTGTCCAGTGAGCAAGAAGGCCTGCCACTGTTAGTGAGTCCTCGTCTGTGATCCCTGGACACCTATTACAGCTAAGCCCTTAAAGCTAACCTTCTCCTACACCTATTAAAACAATCTCTGGATTTAGATAAAACCGGCTGTCCGTCAAGTAATCACCCCTATCTAAGGCATCTGTCAACTTAAAGTTAAAAACTGGACGCTGTTGTTAAAGACCAGTCGGCTAAATACTGTGTCAAGGTCTGAGGAGCACACTGAATAGAAGGAAGAGTTCAGCCTGTACCATCTTACACAATTATATAATAATATGTCATTACATCATTAAGGGAATGAATTCTGCTACATGTTGTACCTGGAGAATGCAGACGTTTATTTTTCATTACGAAACACCCTGGTAGTGAGACATGGAAGTAATATTGTTGCATGACATGACATCACATCTCACCTGAATCCCACATACCTGCAAGGACAGCAGGCCAACGCTGTGGAATGTGGATTCTGCAGGAGGAGGCTTTATTGCACAGGTTGGGATTTGAAATATCCTCATGGCTAGGGCATGAGCTAGAGGCTACAACCCAAACCCATTTTACATGACCCCCCTCCCCCACTGTAATGATGGCAGCAGTGGCTGGCACCAACTGCTATTGTGGCGATGTTTATTTTGTCTGTGTGTTTTCTTTTCTAAAATCGTATTACCACAACACACCAATTGGCACTATTATTGACTCATCTTTGGTCGCTCTGGTCAGTAAATGGAACAGAGGTGCACTTATCAAATACTTCAAGTCTATTATCTTCTGTAGGGCACTTCATGAAAGGCTGCTTCTGCTGTCAGGCAGTGGTGTGGTGTCAGATGAAATGTTTGGTCATTTTGGATTTGCTACTACAATGTGAAGATTTGAGACAAGTGACAAGTATTTTTTCCTATTTTTCTTTCTTTTAGTTGAAGTATAGAGGTTGATAAATTATAGAGTTACTTTGTTTTGATTTCAGAGTCTGTCCTAAAAAAAATCTAATTTGTATCTTTACCAGTAGAACATGATTCAAGCCATTATGTAAATGCAAGAAGATGCAAAACAGTGAGACAGCGGCCTGTAGAACAGGAGAGCAACTGGCTGATTTTTGTACACAATTTACGATAGGACTGTGAACTGAGTTGTTGTTTATACTTGAGGTACTCTTTAAAAGTGGGTGACGATAGTCACCTTATTGATAAATGCAGTTGTCTGTCTCTCACTGGCTGCTCGAGGTTGTCTTTACAGCCCCGTACCCCTGCTTTGTGTGTGTCTGTGTGATGTGTGTTTTCACTGTGTTGACTATGCAGGCAGTATGCATCCAGCATCCATTGGGGCAGGGCTGCAACGATCGGTCAGTTTAGTGTGCAGTTAGCGCTTTGTCATAGAGTTCTGCTGATCTCCACGATTTTTCCCACCCCCCCAGAGGCCCTCCTGGGAAGTGGTGCTAGTGACATCACTAATAGTAAACAATGGTTTTCATGGGGAGCAAACTGTCTGCTGTAGTCTGTTCTCCAGGTCCCTCAGTCTAGTTCAGGTACATTCAAACAGAGCGGTTAGACAAAGGCTGGTTAATTCTGCCTAAAATGAAAATCATGATTCTCTCCACGATCGCGATTTTACATTTTGTTGCACCCAACAACATTGATGTGTCTAAGATGGTGCAAAAAAACAAGAATATGAACGTGCTAGAGAACCTGAATTATCATTCTGTTTTGATATATTGCACTTTGTTGTGGAGCTCCCCTAACGTCACATCAGATATAAAGATGTGACGCTATTAAAGAGCCATTGCATTAATCCATGTGCTCGGTTTAGTAAACTGTGCACACACATATATAATCTGATTTTACACATTTGCTGTTGGTGTGAACGGATTAATAAACTGTACTGGGATTCGTATGAGATGATTTAACTCTGAATTACACATTTCTCTGCATATTCAGTAAGACTGACATCTCTATGTTTTTATCAATACACAGCATGGATATATTAATATTTATTCAGTTTCCTGGTCAACACAAGATATTTCTACTGTCACAAACCTCAGTCAGATAAAAGATCATGACAGACTAGACTTGTGTATTTACGGAGCAAACCTAGTGTCATTAATGATGCACACAGTTTACCAAACCAGGTGTAGGATTTTCTCTTGTGACACGGAGGGGGCTCCATAATTTGTGGTGATGTTAAAGGTGATTGTATATACTTGTGGTGCTGCTAATGTGTTAAAACTTGGATTGCAATGCACGTCTTTGTGACTTTCATCGTCTTCTGAGTCCATAAAACTTCCACACCTCAGAACGGGAACTATGAGAAGCTCAGTGTATTTTGTTGGATTCAGTTCTTTCTCATTTGCATCAGTGGGGCTTTCCTCTTTTTTATTTATAGTTTTCTCTCACACTAGCAGAGAGCTTGCAATTCTGCTGGTCTCTCCCCCGCTGTCTCTCTCTCTCTCACAGTTACCTTCAGTTTAGGCTGCTCTGCATTATGTGGCAGGTTTGTCGAGGTACAGCGCATGTAGATGACAAAAATACCCAAACACTATGTTTAACTCAAAAGGACTGTTTCCGTAAATCGGAAAGACGAGTTGTTTGAATGGGGAGACCAGGGTTCGAACCCAGCTCTTGATGCTACATGCCTTTCGTCCTTGGGGGATCAATAAAGTAAGCATTATTATTATTATTATTATTATGACAAAAATGTCCGTCTTCATAATTCTAGGTGAAACCTTGAAGGGTTCTTGTGGACACTGTGGGGCTATTTTGCAATAACTTTTGCCGGGATCCAAAATGTACGAAGATTTTCACCAAAAACTGACACATTGCAAAGTTCAGTAAGTTTGAGCACAGTGAAGCCAAGCAGCATTTCTATAGGGTTCTCTTTCTGTTCACTGCTCGGGCCCTAATTAAAACAGAGAAAAGTAATATCTGAGCTTCTGTATCCAACAAATGCTTGACATGTTCTATTAATATTCTGCCAAAGGACTAATGACATAATTACGTGCACATCATGCAATAATAACTGGAGTTTGTATTTGCCTTAGTGGAATTTGATTACTCGCGATCAGTGTCTTAAAAGTACATCTGATATCTCAGCATGCTTGTGGGGGTCTGAGTCTGTTGTATATGACATACCCTCCTCATAATGCAATATGTGTCTACTCCGTCTAGTCAGCATTGATTATGAGCTGTTTCAGCTGCTCTCAACGGTTCATTAGGGTGAGTCTCCAGACATCATTGAAGACTCTGATCAGATATACAAGCCTTAGCTTGTACTCAGCATGCAGTGGAGAGTGATGGATTGTATTTATACACTTAACATGTTTCCTGAAGCCGGAGGGATAAGAGTACAGCAATAAGTCTCCAGCAGAAAGGAAAAATAGGGGGAAAACTTCATCGGGACAGTGCTGAAAATACGAAATTGATTGACTGACAAATATTGATGATATTAGCTCACAGTATTGGATATTGTGATATGCAGAGACAGAGAGAGAAAACTCCAGAATAATTTCATTATGTCATTTTGATGATGTAGTTTTCTTTGTTCAGCTGTAATGATTAGTGCCGAGCCTTCGATATCTTACCTAAAATAGATCTTCTCTAGTGCTGTGCCTTGGTGCAGTGCAGTGGTAGTATATAGAAAAAAAACTGAATAAACAAGAACACCTCTTTAGTCTTATGTAATCAGACTCGACAGCACCACAATCAACTCTTAAGTATGATAGCACTAATATTGGTAAAACTAACATGCTCTTATGAATCTGTTGCTGCAGCTGTCAGACTATAAACACAAACGAGATAAACTTATAACAAGTGAGTGGTTTATCAACAGCAGTAAAGGAAAAGCTTCTGGCAAACTGGATTACTATTCTTTTCTATTGAATTCCATTTTCTTCTGCTTATGTGGGGTCTGGTCATGGTGGCATCAGGCTAAGAAGGGTCTATCTCCCCAGCAAGGCTCTCCAGCTCATCCCGTTGGATTCCAAGATGATCCCAGGCGAGATAAGATATATAATCCCTCCAGTCAGTTCTGGGTCTACTCTGGGGTCTCCTCCCAGCTGGACATGAACAGGAAAAACTCCAAACAGAGGTGTCCTGGAGGCTTCTTGATCAGATGTCTGAACCACTTCAACGGGCTCCTTTCAAAGCAAAAGAGCAGCAGTACCATATCTATAAGGCTGAGCGCAGTCACCTTATGATGGATGCTCTTTCAGCCGTCTGAATTATTATATTGATTTGTTGTCAAGAGGTTAGTGGCTGTATTCATGGTCAAGATGAATATATTTTTTATGCATCTGTTGCCAAAGAAGGCGAATAGGGTTATCTTTTGACCCTATTTAACGGCTATGGTTTGACCTTAGCCCGTTTGACATTTTGTACATAATTCCTTGAAATTCTGCTTGAGTTTCATATCAGCTCTAAAGGTGTGCAGCTCCTAATTTTATTTTCTTTTTCTGAGTGCTAATCGTTTTTTTTTTTTTTTTTAAACATTTGATCTGAGGGTATTTTCAAGTCAGTTTGCCTACATTTACCTCTGGCAGGGAGTTTTGGTCTATCCACATCCAAGCAAATTAAGTTCTTCCAGTAGTGGAAACATCTGGGTCCATGGACATAAACACTCATTTAAAATTTCGAGCGACAAAAGGCATTCTACAAGTTTTAATATCTGCCATCACTGAAAAAAAACAGAGAAGTTAGGTATAGGCTAAAAAAGGAGACCAATTGATTCATAATACTAGTACTTGGACTTCTTTCCAATCCCTTCTTCCAGTTGCTGTACATATATATGTCTCAGATTAATTGTCATTCAGTCCTCTATGTGATGTGAATTGTTTTTTTTAATTTATTTTGAGTTGTGGCCAGTGTTACTTACATGGCATATCATCTTACTATGGTTTCACCTTGTACCCAAAATTATTCTACTGTTGGAATTGGGGCTGGGCAATCAATAGAAAATAATTGAAATAAAATTTAATGAAATACAGACATTTAAAATCGCTAACTGATATAATCTTACTCATGTTGATTTATTCTATTAAAACTTTGCCCCGATTTTGGCTTCGGTGAAGATAACACTCAACAAAGTTGTTACCACTAGCTGCACAACGAGATTGTTTTATAATTTGCAAACGAATCACACTGCTGATTATGAAGATCGCTCAAAACAGGAGAACCCAACAAGGGCTTCTGCAGTGCAGCTGTCGCTAACAGGAGCATTAACAAATGCCATACAATATGGAAAGGATTCAAGGAAATGAAAAGCAGATGCCAATGTATATTACATTACGAAGGATATGTCTGATAGCTACGGAACATATTGGGCTAAAACATCTAATTGAAACGCTCGAGAACAGATGCTCTGTGCCATCTTGGAAATATATGTGGTGCTCAGCCTGTTGTTAGAAAGTAGCTATTGAACTTCTCGGTACTTTGCAGCCGCTTCTGGTTTCTGTTCAGGATGATTGAGTCGGATTTGAGCCGTATATTGCACTGTACTGACAATGATCTATGCAACAAATGCCTTGAGACAGCATATTTTCCTGATGATCACATGTCAGATAAGATTGCACAGGCCCTGAGAAATATGCTTCTTGCATGGGACATCCCAGACTAGAAAAATCTCAAAGACATGGAACTCTTTCAGTAGAAAAAAAAACATCCCAGCTTTAAAAGTTCAGCATATTTACATGGTAATCATTCAGCCTCAGTTTTGATTACAGTCATCAGTGATCTATTTAATACAATGGTCCTGGAAAGGGATTTAAAAAAAATTGACTACGGGGGTCTCATTTTAGGTAGGTCAATTCTCTGTACAGCAAAAACTACTTTCCTTTGGACAAAACCTTTATCTATTCAGTCAGCATCGGATGACAGGCCATGTTCTTAGTTGTGTTTACTTATCTTGATGTAAATGATGAATTTGAAAGACTCTGCTCACACCTGGATGTCACTTTAGCAGACACGCACCAACTCTAACCATAGTCCCATTTCACTCTTTTTAACACGCTCCCGCAATTACATCCATATTTTATTCCATTCTTTGTAGTGATGGTTCCCATGCCTTCTTGAGCACATTCACATGATGCCTCCAAGGAAGGGAGTTGCATTTACATCAAATTTTCAAGCATCAATAAAATCTTTTGCGTGTTTTTGGAGGGTATTTCAATTCTCACATCACGTCAGCCACACAAAGCCCGGCTAAATTGAAAGACTTGGACAACGAGAGGCGCAAGCATGCATATAGGAAAAGAAAAAGGCAATGCTCCAGGGGTAGAGATGTCGGTGAAGTCAGGGTATTAGCCAGGGCTTTGAGAGTTGGGGGATCTAACCACAAGCTCGTGATGCTGATACTACTGGACACTCTCTACAATCCAACCCTTTCAGTCCAGAGAGCTTCAGGGCCCTAACATTACTCTCACTTCACAAACAACAGGACTGCTACAATAGAGAAAATGGGGACAAGGGTAGAGAGAGCTGTCTTGCCCAAGTGTCACGTCCTCGCTTGTCTAAGCAAGGGTTTGGTAGCAATCAACTCGACTACTGACTTGAAACTAACCATGGCCAAAGGCATGTGATGCTGATGACTTATCTTAGATTTATTGCTATTTAATAACTTATTTTACAGTACACTGACGGTGATCTTTTTCTGAGATACTAAGCAATGGTGGCTGATGTTCAAAGGCAGCTACTCTGCCTTACTTAGTGTGATTTATATGTTGAGAATCTCCTTTCCCTTGGTCTCAGTAGGAAGATTCCTTAATTGAACGTTGTCTCTGTGTGCGAGGACAGGCTTGGTCGAGAAAACCTGCAATCCGCTGCTGCATTGTGATTAATCATACGCTGTCTGTTTCTGCTGATTCAGGGATGAACAAACACACTTACACACCCCTACCCTCTCATTACAAGAGCCAATGGTAGGACACTTTTCTCAACATTTCGCCTGTCGAGTGGAGGATACCGCGTTCTTAATATCTTTTATCCGTAGCCAGAAGCCAGGTTAAGGAAAGGTTATGGTGAGCAAGCATCAATGTACTATAAATTATTACACCTCCGCTATAAAAATCTTTGGTTAAAGTCTTCTTGTCTGTCCATCATTAACCCTCATGTCTTCCCTCAGTGATGACTCACTCACCAAGCTAGATGAAATAAGTTGTAGAACATTTTCGCGTTTGGGAAAGAATGACGTGCTCTTACCTCAGGTTGCATAACGAAAATTAATAAATGCGAGATCGCATATGGATGCTAGAGTTGTGCGATAAAACCGAAATACTGGTTTAAAGGGGTGGAATGTATGAGGGAATATACGTAGGCATAACAAAAATATTCACAATTGTAAATACATTATACTCTTCTTACATTTTATGTGCATGTTAAGTAAAAAAATTGGAATTTGTATTGCAACAAAATATCGCAATACAAAAGTTCACTGCAACCCTAATGGATAACATGTCATGTTCTCCAGGAGAGATGTTCCAGAGTCTCTATTTATCATAACATACCCTGTACGATAGAGTTATTTATAAAAACTAAACCAACGGCACACATTTCCTCCAAAAAGTGACCAAAAAAGTTCTCATGCTTTATTGTGGGGCTCATGATCATCAGCATTTTGTACAGTGTAGCATGTCGGACCACCTCCTTTCCTCTCCCTGTCCTGGAGGACAGCATAGCATGAAGAAATGTCTTCCCCCGGACCTCATGTCAGGAATCCTGATGAGGTTTATTGGGGCAGAAAGGGCAATGTTCTCCCCCTGAGGCTGTAGCTTGAGCTCCAGACCTATCTCTCTTGTCTCTCAAAACACCACACCCCTCTCTCTATGTCCGCCCTGTACACTCAATGCTCCCCGTTCTTTAAATCAATAACACGGCTCCACTACTGAGGACGAACGTCGAGGTTTACTCCAGTGTGTTTGATATCAGACTAGACTCTAGACACAAAAGGTAGTCCAGAAAAGGAGTATCACTATGAAGGCGTAGAATACTTCTTTCTCAGTGACAGGGAGTGGAAAATAGTGACATCATGTCGGCTGTGTATTTGTGTGCACCCACATTGTGTGACTCAGGTATATAGATTAGATAACGAGCTGTGTGTGTCCTCTCCCTTTGGCCGGCTGAAGGCGTGTATCATTGCGGCAATGAGACAGAATTACTGAATAGATACGAAGAGGTGGCAGGAATGTCTGTCTGTCTGTAAAGAAGATCTTACCAGCTCCTTTGGGTGCCAGCCACTCCAGTGGCATGATTCAGCACAAAATATATAGTGAGGATACTAGAGTCACATTCAGGCTTTATTCAACTTTCAAGTATAATCTGAGAAATATTTTTCATGTGCACTGTTCTCCTGGGATGGAGCAAACATTAATCAACAGGTTACTCCAAAAACTGACCAATCATCTCTTAGTTTTTTCAACCAGTGGAGGAAAAAAGTTTTCAAATTCTTGAGTTACAAGCACTTATAACTTTCTGTCAAAATACTCCTCTACTAGAGAAAATCCTGTATTTGAAAACATACTTAAGTAGAAGTATGTGTTATCAGCAAAATGTACATACAGTATAGAGAAAAAAGTACGTATTTTTCAGTGAAATGGTCCCTCTCCGTGTTTTACAATTATATTTGATTAGTATTCCTGCAGGATAATTATGTAGACCTATGTTATCCAGGGAATTTCCCATCCCGGGATCAATAAAGTATGTCTAAGTTACTGCTTGGGATGTAAAGGTAATCTAAATACTTAACTAATTAATAAGATGAAAGAGAATTCTCTCAAATTCATAAAGAAACCCCTCAGTTTATCACAAACTCTAATACTGTAGAGAGACTGTAGAAAATACAGTCTTTCCTTCTGAAAGAGAGTCTCGTGAAAGTACAAAGAAGCATAAAATGGAAATACTCAAGTGAAGTACAAATACTTAAGATCAGTACTTGAGAAAACGTACTTAGTTACTTTCCACTTCTGAAAACAACCAAGAATAACCCAAAGTGTTTCTCCTTAAGCTTGCATAAGTTGGTCTAGTTCCTTATTGTGCGGGGTCCTCCTCCCCCTTCAGTTTTTGAAGATCCTTTCAAAGAGTGTGTGAAAGTCTGCTCCTTCACTACTTTTTCTCTCTCTCTCTCTCCCTCCCTCGCTCCCTCCCTCCCCTCCCTCCCTCCCTCCGGTCTGGTCCTGGGCCTCTCTCTCGCTGCCACTGTTGCTGCAGTCGGCCCAGCTCTGCCACAGTTTTCCATCAAAACACCAAACCTCAATGGAGCATTCAAGCCCAGGCCCGCTCCAGAGCGGCCCCTCCCTCTCATCCCACCCTTTTCTTACTCTGCTTTCTCTCTGCTCCTCCGACTCCCAGCAAATTTAATGGCCCTGCTCAGGAAAAGGTCCCAGCTCAGACTTTTATAGCTGGATCTGAAGTATTAAATGAGCTGAGGAAAACTGATTGATCTGTATTTTCTACTGGCTTTACACGGCATTCCTCGATTTTCTATGTCCAAGTTGTTATTTTTTAAGTGCTGCAGTTAAGCAAAGCTTCTATAGGATGATCATTGATCCAGCTTGACTCAATTATTTAGTCCTGGAAATACTAATTTACAGAGTGGAGTTAATTATTCAGTCAGAGTCTGTCAGGGGTGACATTTTTTTTTACTTTTACTTTGCCTCCCACTGCAGAAGGGGACATTTTCTACTGCTACAAATAATAACTGTTCATTATTTTTCCTTAATAACTTGATTACCTAAACAATTGTCAGTCTGGCCCCATCAAGCTTCTTGTAGTTGGAGATAAACTGTCCAAAACTCCCGAAATAATCAGTTCGGATATCTAGGGTCAAAACGTCATAAATTACATTGACCATGTAAGTACTTTGATTTACGTGGAATACCTTGACACGTCACTATGTTTCTGTTCTTCCAATGATGATATCTTCTGTTCATCCGCATGCTGAAAATTTAATTTATACTAAAAATCAGCGCTGAGTCATCTAAAGTGTGAGAACTCTTTAAACAGAGACCTAATAAGACGGTGCTCTGCATGCTTTGTGAAATGGAAATGGCGTACCACATCTCAAGAGGAAATATCATGGAGCTCTCCTACCTCAAAACGAGGAGATAACAACGCACGCTTTTCTTTTAGCGAACTTTGTACGGCGTCTGTATCACGGAATCTCTGTTACATCTTTTATCTGATTCAGACAAGAACTCAACAAAGACTCGGGAGGGCGGATCGTAACGGCTAGTATAGAAATGCTGCGCTCCAGCACATATGCGAGTCGTAAGCTGTGCATTTATTTACTTAGCGCTTTAGTATTGGTGTAAGCAAACTTTTACACATTTATGCAACTCAATGGCAAAATCAAAAAGTATTTTTTGAAGAATTGTTTGAGTGTGAAAGGTTGTAAGATTAATGGACAAAGTCAAGCTTTCTTTTTTGTCAAATTTACCAAAGGATTTATCGATAAAATGAGAAATAATACAATTTTTTATAAATTAAAAAAAAGAAGAAATAGTTGCAGCAGTAGAAAAATCACAAAAATACTTAATAGATAGTAGAAATAGTTGTTTCTTCAACCAATTACCTATCAATTAATTAACTAACGATTTCTGACATTTTCCTTTACTGTGCAAGTTATTTGTTTTTATTATTGCACATTGTATAATACACACTATTTTACAGTGTTTATACACCATTTTTGTATAGCAGAGCCGGAATTTGACATCAAATCACACGGATACGATTTGTCACTCTAAACTATGCAAAAAGCTGGTGATGCCTTTAAATTCAGTTGTTTTAGCAGAATTTAGAAGAGAAGAGTGGCTCAACAGGGAATCAGAGACAAATGTGTGGTGACAATCATTTCAGTTTTAAAATCCAGGTTTTAGTTGATCATCTGTAGCTTGCTGGCTGATTCCGCTAGAAGTTTGATGTTCTTTAAACTCCATCCAAAATCCAAAAGAACGGGGTTAGATGAGAAAAGATGAAATTGCACCGTGACAACCTTGGGAAAATATTTAACTTTAATAACCCTAATCCAACATAATCTTTAAGTTTGCTCGCTTGTTCACCACGCATTTAATAACAACATTGAGTTATATTCTCCGAGTTCATTTTACTGCCTTCATGATTATTATTGCAGCCAAACCTGTAACCATAATGAGTGGTGATGATTTGGGCAAAATTGGAAGAAGAAAAAAAGCACGTGCTACAGAAAGAAGTTGTAAAGTGTGTGTGTGCTAAGTCATGCGTTTGTATATCATGCCATTAATAAGTTATAGATCTATGAGGGTGAAGTGATAATGGAGCTAATCAGGAAGTTTTACGTCCTTAGATAACCTAAAAGATGTTCGGTAGGCCGGTCGCTGTTGCCTGTATAATCTAACCAACAATTAAATTATTAAATGATGTGGCAGGAATACTGAACAGAAACTTGATGTAATTCTCAATTGAGACAAACATTAACTATCTCCATTTTTATTATTATTAATTTAATGCAATTCACTTAGGTTTATCATTACAAGCACATTTACAATAAAATACTGTCACGAGTCATTAAATAAATAAAAGATGTACTGGTACACTACACAGAAGAACATGGCCCAGGGCAGTGCTAGATTAAAGATGTTTAAAAATAGAGGTCTGAAGATGTTTCAGCCTCCTGTGAACTGAAGTCAGATTGTTCACACATGGGCAAAGTTTTATGTCTTCCCGCTGAGAGAGTGCATCCAGCAAAAACAAACTTAGCGATTACACTATTGGAATTATTCACATCCATCAAGAGTTTGAATGGCTCCATGTAATAGATATTACAACCCACTTTTCCCAGTAAAGACACGTATCTGTAGTAAAAGTAAGAGCAAACATCTTTCTTTAATAGCCAGACACCAGCCTGTGGAGGCGTTCCTGAAGAATCTTAGCCCTTTCCTCATGAGCATTACCTCCAGATCTGCAATATTCCAGGGTTTATGTGCTTCAAACCAGCCTCCTCAAATCCCAACAGAGATTTTTCTTCTGTGAGAGTCCCACTGCTCGACTATGATGACCTCTCTGGAACGTTCCAGGACTTGGTGGACATTGAGGGATCTTGTGATAATTGTCGTGTTGGAATGGCCGACAATGCTCAAGCTTCAGTTTCCTCCCAGATGTCTAGAAGTTTTCTTCTTGGATTGATACTTGATGGAATTTATCAGACCCTCCAAACACTACAGATTCACAGAGTGTTCTTCCCAGTATATACTTCAGTCCTTGTCCCGCAGACATGATGATAATTATAATTTATACTTCATTTTATCACGTATAGTCATCATACACAGTTCAATATTGTGAAATTATATCTCGGCATTTGACCCTTCCTCAAGGACTAATGGATAACCCTTGTGAAGTGCAAGGGGAGCCTATTCAGGTTCGGGGTGCTACTAAGGGACCCTGCGATATGTAGAAAGCCACTGAATACTGCTAACATACAACCCCAAATCCAGAAAAGACGGGACGTTAAATAGAATGTCGGTAAATACAGAAAGCCATGATTTACAAATCAATTTTTTTTTTAATACCAAGACACATTGAATATAATACAAATACAAGTTATTTGGCGTTCAAACAGATGGATGTTGTTTTGTATTTATTTAATGCCTTCAACCCTTCAGAAAAAACGTGGACAGGGTCATACCTACCATTGTCAGTGAGCGTTTTGGAAGAGAGGACACCAATTGTTGAACCTCTGAAAGTGGGATTCTTTCCTATATATGACTTCAGTTGCACAACAGTCTGGCTACCCCTGGTTGCATTTGGCGCTCCATTGTGCCTCATACATTATGAGCGGGAGAGGGTCCAGTCTAGTTCTCTGGCTCGTCTATTATGAAGCCACTTTGTTGAGAGGTGCACAGAATGTGGTTTGGAATTGTGAGGGGCCTCCTAGTTTTAGACGTCTTCTGGATGGCACCATGTGTTCTTCCAATACCTGTATGTGCCTCTCAGCATTAACGGTGGTCTCACAGATGTGAGGCTGAAAAGGTATTGGATGCTGATGTAACCGAGCCAGTCACAATTACACAAAATAAGTTAGATCTTTTTCTACTTTTGTTTTACGTGACAGCCACCTATCTATATTGTTTTATCCCCTAACGCCGTCCTTTTGATTCCCTTGTGGAAGAGGTCGGTAATTCCTTATTTTATTTTGAGTTGTCATCCATTAACATCCTCTTATAATTGTTAGTTATGTTTTTATTTTTGTTATGAAACACATCAAGTTATTCTTTTCCCATTTATTTTTGAATCAGTAAGATGTTGTTATAGTAATATTTCTCTTTTATTCAGTGCTTGGCAAACTGAAATTTGTTTTACCGGTTATCCCTTTATTCATGTGATTTTAGTGAAGAACTAGACTAAAACATTTGCTTGTACTTCATTTTTTTTGGCAGAAAATAAACTGAGAGCATCCCCAAAGAATTTCCCGGTCCTGGAGTTGCTCTTATAATCCACACTATGCAGAAATCCACCGGTTACACTGAGCTAAACTTGTTTGCTAACCGTCTATAAATGCTAATTTTCACCAATCAACCACTTATCTGTTCCATTTTGACTTATTGGTTTAGCTGCATTTCCACCTAAGTGCTCGTACCCCCTGGGAACCATATCTAACCCGTAATTAATACGCGTACTGTATATCCAAGATAAGTTTTGGGTTTTCACCACTGACAGGATTCTACCAGGCATTCAGTGGTAACTCCTCTTGCTTTTCCAGTTGTTGGGGAAACAACAGAGATTTTTCTGTCCTTACATGTGTGAATTACGCACACACTTATTTTATATGATTTCTTCAATGCCTGTCTGTTGTTAGTTTGAACGAAAATACATGTTTTTTTTAATACAAAAGGCTGCAGTTAGCAAGATTAAAAACATCTCAAAAACACGAGAGTTAGGAAACAGCAGAGCAGAGACAACAAGATATCTGAGGTTGCTTTGATTGATTAATCGTCAATTTGCTGTGTTGTTCAGAGTCAGATCCGTTCCCCAGGTACCTTAACAGAGCGATAATGGAAACGCTGGTCAGAATCAAGTGCGTTGTACTGGTACCATCCACAATTTTCTGAGGGGCATGATTTGATGAATTGAACTGAAGTGCATTGCTCGGTGGAAACAAGTCTCTTGATGTAGTTAAACCTCCATCTTTTATTTTACGGCTCTACACTGTGACTATAACAATCCTTTTCTTTGGGTTTGGCGTGAAACCGTTATAGGCAAATTTAACGACAAATATCCTAGCAGCTAAAGGTGTACTTTATCGCACCAGAAGGAGAGAAAGGCGTTCAGTTTGAATTCTTCGAGACATTTCCTTGAGTTGCAGTACAAGCTGCAACTCAAGTCTTAAGCTACTGTGTTTGCGGCGTAGGTGGCACTCGAGATGAGGTCAAAGGTCCCCATTTCTGTCACTATATTAAACTGGCATAAACTGCTTTGCCACAACAAGGTCCTGTAGAGTTTATTGGTAATGGGGTTGTGGTACTGGCCAGTGCCTTAAGACAAAACACATTTTTGCTTCAACAGCGCTTTCCTTTTTTAAAAAAAGATCTGAGGAGGGTTTTTGGTTTTGGTCATTTGAACTTTGATATTTTGTGCCAATAATTAATGAGGACCCTGTTCACTCTGCTATACAGGCGCAGACATAAAGCATGAGAAATGAGTCTAATTAAGTGAAATAAATGAGGAATTACTTCAGGCCTACTAATTGCCAGTTCTGTTTGCTTCATATGTCAGTTACTGTTTTACATTTTAAGCTCAGTTTTGCTCATTTCTTTGTCCATTTATGTGATTGTTATGCAGTAATTCACATATACATACATACATACATACATACATACATACATACATACATACATACATACATACAAGTTCAAGGTAACAAAACGAGAAGTAAGGTTATGGTTTCTTAAATTGGGTCCTTGTGTTTTCCCTTCATTGACGGCGAGGTTTCACGCTCTGCTGCCTTTTCTCGTGCTAAGTATGATTTTCGTATTTGTCAAAACATGAATCCAGCATTAAATGTATTTATTATCTGGTTTAAAGGGGCGAAGCATCTCTATCTTTACTTTCTGCCAATTCTGAGCCAGCGTTTGCGTTATCCGTCCAGGCCACTGTTTAAACATGGCAGTGAAACATGGAAGTTTAATACACACTAAAAAAAGACAATTAGGAATATTATATTCAATTTATTCAATAGCCACTAAATTTCACACACTGCCACTTTAAGGTGGGCATGGCTGAAAATAACAAAAAAATAAGCTTCAATGTGAAACTAACTCACCCAACTTCAACCATAGTAAAGAAAACGGACTAAACTAATAGAAATCCCTAATATAAAAACAGACAAGTGGGATTAACAAATAGAGTTTCCCACCTGTACAGGTCTGGATTTAAAGTTTTTACTGCAACGAGTCCCTTTAATCAGTTGTTTACAATATATACAGAAACAGACAATCTCTACAAACTGCAGAGGTCCTCGCTCACCACGGAGAACTGGAGAAAGCTCATAAAGGTATGGCCAGGGTGGAGGAAGTATAACTTTGGGCAATTATACATGCCATTGTAAAGGAAGTGCCACCACCCATCCAATCATCGGCCTCTACCTATAATTCTGAAAGGACAGGGAGGGAGAACAGCACAAAAAAATCACAATGATACTCTAATAAAAATGATGACTCAGGGTCTTCACAAAGGAAATGAAGAATTCCTGCACCCGCCCCTTCAACCCAATCTGCAGAACATAATGGTTTCTCTTTTGGCCTCTGCGCCATTTTTCCATTGAGTACTGTGGAAAGGCATCCATTTTATGTAGTCCTACTGACAAACAATTAAACCAATCAGCCGATGTAGGTGAAAGAATAGTGGCGTAATAAGACAAAATGAAGCATTCTGAAAAAAAGTAAATAGAAAATAATTTGAGCAATTTGGCAAACTTTGCATGCCAATTTGTTTTTCACAAGACAGCCCGGTAGCAGTTTCCCATTAAAAGCCTTGTGAAGAAATTAATGGTTTTTGTCCACCTAAATACTGGAGGGCATACCTTTTTTTAGTTTTCACAAGCAAGATTTTTCTATTTATTTCTCTCAGTTAAGCTCTCTTTACTGTGAGTGCTTGTATTCCTGTGAGTGCAATTTGTTCATTTAGCTGGAACTGAGTGGATATGCTATCGTGGTTTGTTGTCATGTTGAAAATTGTTGTTGTAGTTTGCATTTTAATGGCCATCGGTCCATCCAATGATGCCTGTACTAAATTACAGGCTGTGTTTCTAAACCAGCATGTCTGATAGCCCTCATCTGAAGCACCGTATTAACTTCAGATTGCCCCTTTTAAAAAATGGTGTTGGTGGTGAAATTGTGTTGATGGCAATGAGTCGAAGATAATGGTAGACATCACCAATGTTGTTTCTTACTCTTATCTGTCCCCTTACTACTGTCAAAGGCTACTATATTACCTCATAACATCTCTTTAGACCGGATTTGTCTTATGAAGGACATTTTCAATTCATATTTGGGATATAAATTCTCTATGATTGAATCAAAATTGAATATTACTTCTTTTTGAAGTGGTTAATGGGCAGACTGGCCAAAAGATTATCTTAAATTTGACTTCACGGCAAGGGAATATACCACAATAACCATAACTGTACTGTAGAGACCCATAGGTAATCATAAATATCAGCCTTTAAGGCTTCCTGCTCTATGTTTGCAATTTAACCCTTCTTTTTCACTCTTCTTTGGTGGTTGGCAAATCAGCTTAGATGCGTTTTACCACCAACTGCTGCCCCATCACTGGAAAATTCAGAGGGTCGGTATAATTTCAATAAATCCCTAAATCCACACTTGAGGGTTTGCTCCCATGGCGGAAACCGTACTGCCGAATCTGAAGCAGTGGACACCTCTCGGCTGTTAGTGCTCAACCCGACTCTGAACTTATATTTTTAAATGGGAAACATTACTGCTCCATTTCTCAAAGCATGACTCACAAGCAGAGTTCAGAAAAGCCATTATAGGCCGCCTGATGCATCATCCAGCCCTTTCAACTCAGTTTGCCTGTCACGCTGTCATTTGTTCCTGTCCGATCAACCAAGAACAACATGGACCGACTCAGTTTTCCCATCCCTCAGCTGTATGCCCACATGTGCACACATGTCCCAGTTCGCTGTATGTGTTTATGTGAAGATTTTTCCATCTCTCTAACTCATAAGTTTTAAAAGGAGTGGACCACTTAAAGCTATTTTTTTTCTGCTGTAGTCTCTGGAACTTATTACAGGCTGAGGCTCTTTCATAAACGGGCCATTCAGCTACCCTGCATGGCTCTGAATGGGACACACTGTCGCCAGCAGAAGGAGAGTTAATGTGGACTAGTTAGTCGTGAGACCTCCCTCATATGGACGGCGTACGGTGTTCCTGATTGTGTTATTTGTACTACTGTGTGTCTTGCGTACATATATATTTTTAAGATTGGAATTTTATTACTTCTGTTTTTGTATTGCTTTAGTCTGTTGCATATTTAATTAAACGCTTTCTGATGCATGTGCCTGATTTAGAAGTAGAATGTCATACATTGATTGACATTAACTTTGGTCTGGCCTGAGAAGGATACCCTTAAAACAGGAAATCATGTTGGCTCCACAAAAAAAGTATAAAAGGATATTAGTTCTTGAAAAAGCTGTCTGAGACGTCAATCTTTTCCATGGTTTTGACTTTGTCACAGTAAACAAATTTAAACGGGATGTGATTGGTTGAAATTATTTTTGCGTCATACATGAACAGAATGGAAAAGAAGGGCTCACTCTGTTTTTCTAGATGGACAAAGCAGAGATACACACATTGTCTTTTCATTGCAACGGAAATGCCTAATAGATCAGATATGAGATTCATGTTACCCTATATATTCCTTTGGAAACATTTTATTTAATTTCAACGGCTAACAAGGATCCCAAAAATAGTGGACTGTCCCTTTTGGGTTGGGGTTTTTGTGTTGCTGCCACAAGGGAAGGACTTAGAGTATCTTGGCATCTTTTCCTTGAATGATGGGAAGACGGACCGTGAGATGGACAGGCAGTTAGGAACAGCATTAGTAGTAATACGGGTGTTTTATCAGTATTCGTTCGTTGTGGGGATGAAAGGGCTGAGTTGTAAAGCAAAGCTCTCAGTTTACCAGTGGATCTATGTTCAAACCCTCACCTATTATCAGGAGCTCTAGGTAGAGACCGAAAGAACGAGGTCAAGGGTACGAGTGGTTGAAATGAGCTTCTTCGAGGGGTGGCTGATCTAAGTCTTAGAGATAAGGTCCAGAGCCTTAAGTGGAACAGTTGCTCCTTTCCATCGAAAGGACCCTGATAAGGTGGGTCAGATCAGGATAACTCCAGGGTGCCTTCCTTTCGAGGTTTTCGAGGCAAGTCCAAATGGGCCAGAGACCCCAGGGGAGACCCAGATCTTGCTGGAGGTACTATATATTTCTCATCATTAAAGATCCTCCAGGATGAGCTCGAGAGTGTTGCTGGAGAGGGAGATGTCCGGAATACCTTTTTTAATCACCTACCACAGCAACCCGACCCCAGATAAGCAAAAGGATTCTATGATTGTATAACACAAGGTGGAATTTTACCCGTTTTCTTTCTCATTGTGGCTCTGTCAGTCACGAAGGCAGTGGATGCCTAAAGGTTAGAGAAGGGAACTCATCCCCCAGACAAACAGCCTTAAACTGGCATTCAACCCTTATTTAGTTCTCCTGGTGTGAATGTTTAAATGTGTGAGGGGCATATCAAAAAAATGAAGGTAAAGGAAATGCAATGCCAGGGTTGACGGTAGGGAAATCAAAAAGCTGTATTCTGAAAGATAAAACATCCATTGCGAGAATTACAGTGCACCATTTCCTTTAGTCTTGATTTTTATTTTCGGGGCGTCTGCCTGTCAACTGCTTGACAATAAAACACCTTATCCAATATTACATTATTCCCAAATACTTCTGTATTACTACATTCTGCGGTAGCTATTCTTCTAAGGGTTGGCTGCCTTGAAGGAAACGGTGTCTCAGTGATTTAGATATGATTATTACGGTCAAGCTGTGATGTCTGCTCGGAATGAAATGCAGGGACACGCACACATACACACAGCTGACATCTGAGAGGCGGAAGACATTTGACCTGGAAAAGCCTCTAATCTGCAACTGAGGAACTCGGATGCTGGATCAGGATTATGATGTTTACATCTATATGGGTCTCAAGAGATAGAAGACTTGAAGTAGACTCTTGTTTTTCAGTCCACATTGTGATTCACTGCTCAGCATTTGTTTACCTGTTTATAGTAATAGTTTGGGTCTTTTCTGTTGTTGATAATGACGGTCATTCGGTTTTATCTTGCAGGTTTCCCAAGAAAGCAAACAGGTAACAATCTCTATTTTCCCATATTGCTTTGTATAAAATGTAAGCATGGTCATGGGTGGGTAGTCCTGTAGTCACGTACACATCAGTGGTTTACATGCACAGAGCTCCATAAGAGGGGACCGAGGCAGGCCAACACAGAAGTCTTCAGAGTTTGGACCACACATACCCCCTCCCATCTACACATACGTACACACACTGACACAGGAACAAAGGGGTCCCTCTTCTGAGGGCAGCCCATCGCTGCCTTTCACTGTGAACAGAACAGAGGCCTTTCACAGTTAGAGGCGGGCGGAGGCAGAGGCAGCCTCCCAAGGTTCAAGCCGGAGTCTGGCTTCGTAGCACCTCCTCTGAGGAGCATCCTTTCTCTGGCTTTGCACCCCGAGCGCTCTGCAAAGCGCCTCCACATCCTCTCTGACTGTCACATTATACAGTAGACACACTCAGCGTGATTTATACACTCCTGTCTCACTACATTATTCTCAATCCTGAAGGGAACGATTGTTGGTTCTGTGTGTTGGTGTGATTCCCTTCTGAAACTCTTCCTGCCTGCAGCTTTTCCAGGGAAACACTACAGAAAGACGTACCAGCAGTAGTTGTAAGAAGCAAGCGCTTCTTACAGCAGACACTGGGCCAATACTCGTCACGGTTTACTGGGGTTATGCTATACATGCTACACAACGGTATACCTGTTTTAACCGGTTTGTCATAACCTACATCAAAATAAAAGTCGCTGGAATTTTTAAAAACTTTACTTGAGTTTGAGGACATTTTGGACAAAGAAGCTCAGAAAAGACGGTACAGTTGTTAATTTTACTAACATGACAGTTTAGTAAAATTAAGCTGTTGAGCGACGGCTGCACAAAGTGGCCTAAAAAACATTTTTGAGTTATTATCACCTCAGAGTAAGAGCATGGGAAAGAGTGAAGGATCAAACATGGCGAGGCCGACGAGATATGTTTGAGGGAAATACAAATCAAACTCACCACAGACACCGAACCTGACAAATAAAGTAGAAAGATCATAATTAAAGATCGACCCTGTTGAATTTGGAGTTCTGATTAATTACTGGACCATAAATACGTAACGCCAAAACAGGAAACAGTTCACTTAAGTAACAATACGGGCGTATGTATGATGAGACCGAGATAGAAGTTATCATTAGTCTGAATCTGTAGAACGATGTAAGTAAACAGATATCAGACCCATAACATGATAAACTAAACACACACATTTGTGATACCATGAGTAATTGTAAGCAGTGTTACAGGACATTTGTTGTTTTTTGAAGTTAATCATAAAACATAATAGAAATATTCTAAATAGTAAATATATGACCTGTTTCCTACATTTTTGTGCATGCTTTTTCGAAATAAGAATTTTGCAATATATTGCAATTTTAAAAATCACTGCAATACCCAACCCCACTGATTGCCCACTTGTTTGTGTGGGGATTTCCTGTTGGTCATTGGTGTTTTTCTTCCTCTAGATCCAGCAGCATTCTCAGTAAAGATCACCCCCCAGACAAGAAACCCAAAAGTGACAAATCTTCTCTTCCCTCCAATGAGTTTGACCCTACAGGTAACGTCCCACTTTCCTCTTCAGACTCATGTTCTGTCACATTTTCTTTCTTTCACTATCTCATAATCTCGCCTCGGTTCAATTACTGTACGCTTCTCTTAATCTGAGTGTTTCATATGTTTTCTGTCTTTGCCTTTGATCTCTCTCTCTCTCTCTCTCTCTGTCTGTCTGTCTGTCTGTCTGTCTGTGTGTCTCTCTCTCTGTCTGTCTGTCTGTCTGTCTCTCTGTCTCTGTCTCTCTCTCTGTCTTGTACACGCACAACACGAATGTGTTGTTATGGTTTGGTCGATGTGCAAGGCATGCTGGGTTGGGTTGGTGAACTAAATCCTATCTTGATGAAGTTTCGTGATCTCAGAAAACTTACCCTTGACTTAACTTCTGTGGTGAAATTTCATTGTTTTGGTTTCACTGAGCCTAACATCTTTACGTCTTCTTTTTTTCATCGGTTGAAACTTATGAACAGCGTAATATGACTTTATTCGCTATATCCGCTTACTATGCCACGTTTCCAGTTGTTTGGCTTACTCTTATAATGCAGCAGCTATTAAGCCAAAGCCCACATATATGCCTGGTTGCAGGTCCCTCGGATCTGCAGCTGCATGCTTAATTTTCTCATGGTTCCGGTAGTTTTATATGAATCTGGTGGCTTTTGTCGGCTCAGAGCTGTTTGTTGGTCTTGTTGCATATTTCAAGTGCACAGAAGCCACTAAGCCGTCTAGGCACTCCTGTTTGAAGTTTATTGCAGGGTTGGGATCACTAGAGTTCAGAAAGAAAAGACGGACACCGACAAACACTTTCAGGTGGTTGACGCAAAATATTTTCTGACGCGCGCACTCTGTCCGCTGGTGTGTGTGTGTGTGTGTGTGTGTGTGTGTGTGTGTTGCGCGCGCATCGGGACACCTAGTATAATGGTAGGGGAAAAACTGCTCCTTATGGTATTCGTCAATTATCAGGGCTAACATTTTTTCAGAGGTGCCTGAAACCACCGTCTCACAAAGCATGCACTCACTCGCCTGTCTGTGTGTGGTTGTGTAGAAGGGCTAAAACATTTTACATGTTTATCTCCGATGACGTGCTCCATGTTGGGAATGATGCAGCGATTGAACTATTCATCAGGAAGCAAATATTTAGATTTAGTTGGATTTACTTGGAGCCATCCGGAGATTATTTTTTTCGAGAAATGAATCCTATGTGAATCCATGTCATGACCCCTGCATGCCTACGTGCATGCATAAACTCTTAATCTTGTGTCAGATTTGTTCCGCCTGCACCTTTCCTGTTTTAACATCAAAGTGGTTTGGATTTAAGGATAAGCAGGAATCAGTTACTCTGTAAAAGGATGTTTGATGACATTGACTCTTGATCTAAATGTGTTGAAGCTGTTATCTTAAAAGCCTTTTTTGAGATTAAGATAAGATGGTCATGTGAAAAGCTACTTATTTTTCATTACTTGTACTCATGGTACTTTAGTTCCTTCTTTGTAAGCAGCTGCAATATTGGATATATTTATTTTTTTTGCATCCTCTGTTTCTTTCACACTTGTGAAAATCAATTCTTGCTGTTGCCAGACCAACCTGAAAATACTTTGACTCTCGATGTAATTCTACCAACCGCGTCTCAAGCTATAATTGAATTATAACCTACAATAAAATAGCGTTAATTCGTAAACACAATATTTTTGGATCATAATCCCACATATTGTGTTGATTGAACTGGTTTTGGTTCATTTTAAAACCCTAATCTGTACTAAAAACCCTTACACTTATGATGTTAATGAAGGATTAAAAGTAAGGAATTGGGCTTCTCCTGTCAATTCATTTTTATGGAAATACTTGTGATAAAAAACCCCTGCCTGGTTCATTTTGAGAGACTACACTTTGGCCTTTCCAAACCGTCATGTTTCGTTAAACTACCTATTTGTTCATTAAATTTTTCTTTTTCCCATGATTGTTTCTCCCTCATGATTTTCTCTTTCCTGTTTTGTGTTTCCTTTCCCTGTGTTGGTTTTGGTTTTGTTTCTGTGCGTGCGTGCGTGGGTGCGTGGTTGTCTGCGCTGTGCTCTGCGTGGTGGGGGCTCTGAGCAGAAGCTCTGGTGGTGCAGAAGAGTGGCAGCAGCAGTGTGCTAGCAGAGGGGAAGCCTGAGTCCTGTGGTAAGACGCTCCTGCTGGAATGGCTGGTGTGACCGTTGCATCCCAACATGCATCCTTGTGTGAAATTGCCACTAGATGTTAGATGGCAAAAGAGTTTAATGCATTTAATAGTAATACATGAGTGCATGGTCTCAGTTCCCTACTTCCTGTTTCTGAGTCCAGTGCGCGATCAGTGCTGAAAGATAACTTCATCTCTATCAACATATTATTTATCTGACATTTACAGCCTTTTTCTACAACCTTAAATTGGCTTGTTCCCCCATATATTCTCTTTCATTATAGATGATAATAGATTATTGATATAAATCCTCAGTAAGACCCATCACCATGTCATACCGCCAAAGGGTTCCTTCCTCCCTATCGTTTTCTTACCAGGAATCAATAACTGATTTAGTTTACTTTCATTTAAGACCACACAAAACAGATGATGCTCTCTTGACTATAATTCTAATCATAATACATTTTTAAGTTTAAAATCTGAACGGTGCCAAGATCTCAGTGTGGCGCTGTCATCATTCTTCATAGCACCAAAAATACTTCCCATGTTGTCAGCCTAACCCTTGCAGTTGACCAAACGTTGACGCTGTGTACCAGTTGTTGATCAATACAACTGGCAAAGTGGTCACTTTAAAACAAATACTACGCCCATGTATCTTAATTTTAAGTCTCGAAAACTTTCAAAAAAGGAATTCCCGCACACAGACTAATTTGCAAACAACTGTAATATATTGCAAGGTTTCGGTGGTAGACCTCCACCAGCCACAAAGGTCTAGGTTCTTTTGCAGGAATACATTTTTTTGCAAGTGATCACTTTGCCATATTGTGAGCTATTTGGCTTTTATTACTGTACAACATATGTAGAATATGGAAACCATTTAAGCCTCTTTCAATCTCTATTTAGTTCCTCTTCTTTTGCCAAAATGCAGCTAACATATCAATCAATGGTTGTTTTAGGAGCTATAGTAACTTTTTCCAGTGGTGAGAAGAGAACACTAATGGAATCCACTCTTCCAAAGACTTTAGCAGATGTGTAGCTCAGTGCTACCTGGAAGATTATGGATTAACAGGATGCTGTTCCACCGTTAACTTTACACCATAACGCCACCTTTAAGTCAAGTCCTACAAGAGATGCACATTTCTACTTAAACGATCAATATTTGTGATAAGATAATTAAGCTCTTACCAAGAGAACAATGTTCAACATCTAATAGGAATAACTTTTTCACTCGGGAGTGAAGCCAAGAATCCAGCAAACAAAGGGTTGTGACGTGTTTTCAGAATCCATGCGAGTGGAGTCATGGAGTCATGGAGCCTCATTGTCCCTCTGGTGTGTGACCCTTTTTCCTCTTCTCCTTTTTCTTTCTTTTTTTTACTATATCTATTTTGCAACAGAGACAGAATTCACCAAAAATAATTTGATAATTCCAATAAAATTGAACGTGCTACTTGTCAAAATGAAGTTGTTAGAAATGCTAGTTTCTGTCTAAGACGGAGTTCATCTCCACTCGCCGTCTATAATGTCCAACAAGTCCTGTTTGAGCTTTTCCCAGTTTGTATCTGTTATCTCCGTTGGATCTAGACTAATTTAGTCCTGAAGAAAGTCACAGATCAACATCTTGTATCTTAGAGCAGATTTGGAAGCCCACAATACTCCAGTCCTGTAGAATTAAGACAAGTAGTCTGACCTTTTGTTGAAGTAATCTGAAATGATTTGGGTTCCTTCCTTTGGTTATTGATTGGCTAAAGGTACTCTGTCACCATTTAAGGTCAATTTCTTCTCTTGATTACTTTCTCTCTTTGTTTCGGCAGAGGATGCTGAGTGTGGTTCACTTAAACCTGAATAATACATTAGTTGCTTAGACTTGAATGACTCTCTCCGCTATTAGTTTTTCATTTGTGAAAAAAGCCACCGTAGTGTCTCATAAACCGAGCACACAGTTCAGTAAACCGAGCGCAGGAACCTGCACATGGCTGTGCTCGGCTGTTACTGTGGCAAAAGATTGTTTGGAATGTACATGTTTTTGACTTTTGTTGTCCTGACTGGATCCCAGAAATTTCCACACCTCAGAATGTGAACCTTTCATCCTCATAAGTTAAGTCTGTTTTCTCAAATTCTTCCCTCTCTCACCGGTTTTCTTCTGGATTCATTTAGTCTTTTTTTATTTTTTATTTCTCTCGCAAACTAGCAGACAAGTGTTTCTCCGGCCCTCACTATTGCTTTCAGTTCATGTTTCTCCGCATCGCATTTTCTGATGCCTCGTTGTCATTTATTGAGGGAGAAAGTAGAAGCCGAATGAAAATCCTGCAGGATCGTCGTACTCCTGGAAATGAGATGGAGTAGACATCCAATTTATTGCACAGCCTTATTCTAGATGTATTTAGCTTATCAGTGATAACATATCGACTCCCACTCCTCATGGTTTTTAAAAACCAATAAAAAAAAACAAAAAATACTCTTAAACATAGAACAAGATAAACATCTAGAGGCAAATTCACAGTGGCACTTAAACCCATATGTTCCCCGTGTGACCCCCAGACACCCCTGCTCTCACCCCATCTCCCTTCCGCCTTTGGTTCCTTATGCTCCACCTAACCCTCTCCTCTCCCGGCCCCCCCTGCCCCTGCCTGGGGGCTTTGGCGTCCCATAACCTCTTCCAATGTATTCGCTCTGGTTCTTTCCACGCTCCAACGCCCAACCCTCCGCTGCCCTCATCAATCCACTCACCCCTCTGGTTGATGATGCACTGACCAGGAAAGAAACCAGTTCAAGGGTCATCGTGATCAGTTTGTATTTGATTTTAAAATTCTTAACTTTTTTGTGATGTTTTAAGAATGTTTGCAGGAACATGCGCTTAATTCTTGCACACAATTTTTTTTCTGTTTGAGCATCTTGCATTCTTTGCTTTGAATTTTTCTTTTGTGTGTATAATGTCTTATCTTCTCATCAGTGATGATCTGGTGTCAGGGCCAGACATAATGGATCATCTCTTATCCCTTCCTGCCACACTAATAAGACACAACACAATAAAACACTGCATAAAAACCTGAAAAGTAACATTCCTCCTTCTGGCCTCTTTTGTCACTATAACCGAAAACATTTCTAAAGTATGGGATCTGTTTCTAACATCACCTCATCCACGGTAATCATACAGTTATTTACAATTTAAGGTGGTTTATCTTCTTATTATAATACTACTATTATCTTGCCACCATATGAGTTCATATAAAATGCCTTTTCCTTGAAAAATCATGCTCACCATCCCGTCTAATTTGAGCATTCTTCACCGCAGACGATTACATTCTGGGGTGTTCATTCATCAATTTATCTTGACAATGAGGTCCTAGACTGTTTGAAATGGATTATTTGTTAATTCATTGAAATACAGTTTCACTATATAAACCTGTTCTACACAATTGTTATTTTAAGTTAAGCATTTCCTGAATTCCTTGCATAATTCAAATAGCTCCATATATCAGGTGCATTGGCATAACCTCAGTGTTTTTATGGACAGGTAAGACCTTGAATATACTTAATTTCACAGTCCGTAACATTGTACCTGTTAAAACGTCTAACAAATCTGTGAGTAAACACAGAAAAATACCGATACTTCTTTCCGCATGATTTTTCTTTATTGAAAAGGCAATAACATCATAATTTTAAAGTAACACCATGAAACAAAACAATCAATTCATTTGCTCAGAAACTCTTTAATAACTTCTGCATCAAATTTGATAGAAATACCAGAAATACCACTATGTTATTTACACCCTTTTTGTGGGATAGGAGGACTCCAACATTTGGTATAGAGGTATAGCCATTGCAAAAAAAAGAAAGAAGGGATTTAGGCAACAAAATACCAAATTGTCCACTAGAGGGAGTTTTGTGCACAACTTTTAACCCTTGGTTGTGACATAAAAGTAGTGTTTTATTAAGCTCTGGCATTGTCACAATAAAGAAACTTTAAAAACTAGGTGGAATCTTTGTAAAACATGAGCCTGTCCTTTAAATGAGGGCTCTATTACTTTATCATTCACTCCAACAAATCATATACCAGGACACACTTAAGACCTCAAGTAAAAATAATTATGCCATAAATGTCACTCAAAGGAATCCCTTCACAATTTATGTTACCACTGTTTTAAATATCTGCCAATAATTCAGTACAAGGTTGAGCTTTAGAATCATTTTCAGAAATGTTGTTATAGTTGCCCTGCAGTTGAGTCGATTTTTCTTTTAAAGACACTGCTATGTCTCTTTGTTCTGTCTCTCTCACTCGCAGGTCTGGTCCAGCGATGTGTAATCATCCAGAAAGATGAAAATGGCTTTGGGCTCACCGTCAGTGGTGACAATCCAGTGTTTGTGCAGCTTGTCAAAGAAGGTACGGCACCTCAAACTTAATGAAAATGAAGACCAAAAAGATGTTATCACAATGTCGACGTGTAGTTTGAACATTTTGGAATTGCGATATGTGCGCCTTTTTCTTGTGCTGACATCAAACTGTCACGCTAGCTTGCTCCGAACTGAGAGAAGCGAGGGGTAATTGGGACTCAGCAACCACCACCAGCACTCTGGCACTTACTTAGACAAGTGAAGTCATTGACTGTATATTTCCTCCTCAGTGGTTTCATAGCAGCTACAGCTTCAGCTCTATCCACGGAACTCTTGACAGGATACTTAAAGGAGCCGTGCGTTACATTTATTTGCATCTACTGGTGAACTTCCAGATTGCAGCTTGTCAAACGTCAGCTCAGCCGTCCCCATCCAAGAATCTACAGTGGCCTTCAAGTGTCAAAAAAGATATATGGTCGCTTACGGTCGTCAGGTTTCTTTCGATAGATGTTTTTAGATGTTGTATTTAGTTCTTTATTCTGTACAACTAGAGCTTAGATACAAGATAACCAACGTCATTATTTGTTCTGCATTGTAGGAGCGATGTCATGGTAGCTCAGACCCTCGCAAAATGTTATTTAGCTCATAAAAAACCAATGGTAGGTGAAACTTTGCCGTCAGTGAAACTAAGCTCGAAGACCCAACTCGTAAAACTGTTGAGAGGTAAACTGGTTAGGACCAAGGTCGTGCATTCAGCACTCGGCCCATAGTTCAAGGAAGCAGCCAGGTCCAGGTGGGGAGGGGAGAACTGTAAAGCTTTTGACCAGAGCCACCAGGCACCGCCTCAGATCATTTCCATGCCGACCTGGAGCACCGTCATGGAGGAAATGCGACCGCCAGGGGAGCAAGCACTCTACACCGTCTGTCCGACCACCACCTGCTGAGTTGAATACCCCTCACAGACTCCACCAGTACATCTCTCAGCAGTTTCACGAGTCTGGATCTCATGTTTCCCTTGACGACGAGGTTCCACACTCCTGTCCTGTATTGTGCTAAACAACATGTGAAATCCATCATTTGTCAAAACAAAACAGTTATTCAGCAACAAAGTATTTATCATCCTGGTCCTCATTGGTTTTTAGTGTTAAATGTTCCTTAATCATCTTCCTGTCACGCCAACCCATAATCGTGAAAAGCCCTCTGTAGAGCCAGTGTCCAGATGTCTATCAGGCAACTTTACAAACATGGCAGCGCAAGACAGCAGCCTCCATGGAAGAGGACCCGCTCCCTCTGCGGATGGAAGGGGTTTTTCCTAGCCCACATTTTATTTTCAGCTGATAGTGTAATAAAGAAAACACAGTTATGTGTATTATATTCCCTTTATTCAAAAAGATACGACTGCATTTGATTCACTACACCTTTAAATTCTCTCCTGCCGTCTTTCACTGTTGCTATAGCATGAGACCAACTCACAGGAAGGATTACATAATCTCTACATTAGAGAGAGGGAGAGGGAGAGGAGCCAGACTTTCTGGAGCGTATCAGTGCTTGGTAGTCTTCAACTGTCCCTGTATGGCCCACCTTTGGAGACCCTCCTGACTCAAAAGGAGGAACAGTATACTTAGTTCCATCTGAATAATTCATATAAGTTAGTTTGCTGTATTGTGAACTGAGAAGCAGAACATTTTTTTTTCTTCTTTTCACATTCGGACCTTTGTTTACCATCGAAATGGGCAAGATGGTGCCGAGCTTAGCATTTATTCACAGTAATGTGCCGAAAATACTGCAAAATTACGGAAACAAAATATATACAGTAGGTGACTAAAGATTGTACAGTATTAAAGGTGTAGTGTGTAAGATTTTATATTTTTAAAATGTATTTATCTAAAGAAACCTCATCACTTGACAGGCTACTGGAGGACACCCTTCCGACACCTCAAGGCCACCGTAGCATCTTGGTTAGCAACATGTGTGCTGGATAAGTTGCAATCTGAAACTTGTCCACTTCTCCATGCCACTAAATTTCACACACTGGAATTTTAAATACAAGCAAGAACGCAAAAATAAACTGTATTATAAGTAATTACAAACCGGTGCCTAAGAATAACAGCATGATAATGAGCGTGCTGTTGCACACGATAATAATAATGTGAAATAATATTGCACTTCATAATAAAGGTAATGTAGTAAAGTGTGCAGGAAGTGACTTTAAAGCCAGTGCCTCAGAAAGTCGGGCATTAGTAAAACTGTATTTGGTTTAAAAGATTCTTCAGCTGTTTGCTGCTGATTATAGAGTCAGACGTGGATCTCATAATAACCTGTCTCATGTCAAAATCCCCTTGTTTAGGGTGGAGCTGTGAAGCAGGTCCTTCTTGTAGTATAACCACTGTTATGGTATTTGAAATAGCACACAAATAGTCACTCTGCATCTGGTCTGTCCAGGTGATGTGGTGCAGAAATATCAATAATTGCCCCTTCAAACTGTTGTTGAGTTTTCCACCTATTTCCCTTCTGCCTTCATCTTCTCCCATTTATTTAGTTTTTAATGTGCATACCCAGTCTGTTCTGTTATAATGCTATTTTCCCTTTCCGTTGGCCAGATGGTGCTGCCATGCGGGCAGGTGTTCAGACAGGAGACCGGATCATCAAGGTATTGTGATCATCGGCTGATGTGTGTTTAAACTCTGAAGCTCTTTGCTGCCACCTTGTGGTCAGTCTCTATATCGGATATGTGCTAAACTTTAATGTGTTATCAAGGTGCCATTTCTCTCTTCCAGGTCAACGGGACCCTTGTTACACATTCTAATCACATTGAGGTGGTGAAGCTCATCAAATGTGAGTTACACTCTATGCTCCTGCTATAGGCATATTTTAAAACTGAACCTTAAGGTATAACTGAAACATTGCTTTGATTCTTCCATTGCAGCGGGTTCCTATGTGGCCCTAACAGTATTGGGGCGTCCTCCAGGGCTCGCCCAGATCCCTTTGTCTGAAGCGGAGTCTGAAATGTTGGGTGTTAGCATTTCTTCTCCAAACTCTCCGGCATCAGAACGCCCCTACAGTCCTCAGGACCGCTTCTCCTCCACTCACCCATTATGGGTACTAAAGATAACACTTACTCATTTCCTTCTCTATTCATTGCCTTCTTTGTGGAGATATTCCCCAGGTTGTCTTTCTCTTTCTAAAACACTTTTTGTGGTGTCTCCATATTATGTCCTTTTTTCTTTATGCTTAAAAATGTGTATATGCATATATCTGCATAAGTTTCATAATTGCATTTCAAGTTGGTAAGTCATTGCTCATCCATTTGCTTTTCAGCATCCTTTTCTGTTTTTTCTTTTCCACAGGATGAGAATAGCAGTTCCTGCAACCAGAAGGTTGACCTGTTGCAAAGGATGCTCTCCAGAGAGCAGCAGGAGCTGCAGGTTAGCATGACGATCGCTTTCACCGACCCTTTTCTCTCTATGGTGATGCTGTTTTTCGTGGTCGGTGATGGTAATGGCAGGATGATAACCCCCCAATTAACTCATGGGATTTCCATTCATTTGAATGTGGAAATCCGTTTTGGTTTACGAGTTATTTGGTTTGCGAGCAAGGTCTAGGAACAAATTAAGCTCGTAAGCGGAAGTACCACTGTCGATTATTTCTTATTTCACCCATTTTTGTTACCTTTCTAACCACAGGTGTGTTTGAATAAACCTCTGGTCTATGCAAACACACCAGCTCCCACTACCTGCCCCCTTTAAGTTTGTCCCTGGCAGTGTCTCATCCGGTGGCTTTCTTTGTCTTCAGGATGTTTGAAAAATTGTCTTTAGTTAAATCCTCACTGACATTTTCAATTTTTGTAAGAGTGCAATACAATTTTGTGGTTCATGATGCCACCTGTTGAAACCAGCGACAACACACAAATCAAATGTTTTCACAAATTAGCATACACCAGACAGAAGACGTTACTTTATAATAAGCACATTTACATAAGGAAAATAACATTAGAGCCTTGTGTACTGACTCTCAACGGGCCAGCCCACACCAGAAAGTCGGTGAGTGAGAAAAACATGGAACTCTATCTGATGCCCTCTGCAACCTGACACACAGTCTGAGTAGTTACTGTAACCGATGGATGCGGTTGTCATTTCATGCCTTCGTACAAATTTAATTTAATGCCCATCCGTGCATCCATTGGAGTGTTGGTTATAAATGAGGGTGTTGCATTTTCTCTTCCGAGGAAGAATCGCGCCGAGGCCCAAAAGAGACTGGTCTAAAGTCCGTAGCACTGGGATTTTAATGCTGCTTCATCGAAATAGGCCGCTTCCAAATGCGTAGGACCAGCAGGTCTGAAAAAGTCTAACTCTGCATATGTTTTCATCCAAACTCTCGCTCCCTTGATAAATTATATTGCGACTTATAGGCCCGTATGAATATTTCCATGCACCACGCGCTGCCCCAACAATCTTCAGGAGGACATCTGTTTACTCCGGCTTCACCGTGAATGAGGAGTGTGTGTGTGTGTGTGTGTGTGTGTGTGTGTGTGTGTGTGTGTTTGGATCTGCGGAAGAGGACAAAATATTTGCCCCCGTCGGCATAATCATTACATTTTCACCTACTTACCTTATTGAATGTGTTTTTTTCTATTCAATTTAAATACTTAAATATATGTTCAATAGGATTTATTTCTCTTTGTATATGTATTGTGTATAATGACAATAGAACCAAACCTTGAAATAATTTGCCTGACTGTATGCAAATAACCGGAACCAAAGGATGAAGATTTCATGTTTTGGTCTCCCCTCCCTCTCCCTGTATAGGCCTTGAAGGAGGAGTACAGCAGGAACCCCTCCCCTAAACTACTGAAAGACATCCAGGAAGCTAAGAAACACATTCCTCAGCTGCAGGGTCAGCTCCTCAGAGCCACCGGGGCAACACAGGTAAAACCAACAACCCCCCTGTACCTTTAGCTGACACAAACCTCAACACAAAATTGGGGATTCACGACAGCGACAGCAGTCTTTACCTAATTTTGCAGAAAGCTTTTAGAGATTGCTCCAAACAACTCTTCTAATCTTATCAAAGGATTAAGCTCTCTCTGTGTGGAACCACCGTGTTGTGTCTGTCCTCCGACTTGTTTTGCGCGCTCCACTCACTGAAAACAGTGTTACTAAATCCAAAATCTTCTCATCAATTTTAGTTACTCATATTTATCGCTCATTGCCCAAAAGCATATTTCCCGTAGGATTGTGATTGTTATTACGTAAAAAGTGAATCTTGTGTTTCTATGAATGTGCAGGAGGCTGTTCCAGGTGGCGATGCAGATGACGGTAGCATTTTTGAGACGGAGCACTCTCCTGCCTCTAAAGCAGACAACAGTACAGACAAGTCCTGGAGCAGCACTCCTGTAAGTCGCCACCCATCAGCACCAGACCAACATCAGTCAAATTAATTAACGTTTTTGGTCTTGATTCCAAGTTTTAATAAGCGATGAGAAGTAGATTCATGGCAAATAGCATTGATTAGCAGAGGTCAGTTTAGACGCCTTCAGATCTCCTCCAGGTCAAGCACACAGCGGTCATGTACAGACCCTGACTCCAAAAGAGTCAGTATTAATTAATTAAATGAATGTGGTCATTTGCAAATCCTACTTCCATATACTTAATTGAAAACAGTGCAAATACGATATATGAATATAAGAATACGATTAATATTTTACCACGTCAAAGCAATTGATTTTATAAATACATACTTATAACTTACTGAATTTATCATCATAAAAATGGGAAATTAGGTTGTAACACACTCGAAAATCTGTGGAATGCTGAAAAGAAATCATATTTGGACATTTCCATGGTGACGGTATCATTCACGAACTCTTTGTGCATTATTTTAATATTGCGTTTTGTTCTAATTAACATTTCAATCACGCTCTAGCTCTCATGTGGATGAATAATGAATTTCTTTTGTAAAGTGAATCTATTTTTTTTGCTCCATTACGTTTTTAGCTATCACGCGGATTTGGGATTGGAACTCCAGAGGGCCTGTGCCCAAAAGAGTCCTCCTTCCCCAGCCCAAAGGGGACGCCTCGAAACAGTCTAAACTCCTGCCACTCTCCAGAGGCAGAGGACGCCACAGATCTGGTACCTGATACTCAAATTTTTCTCCAAGAAATGTTCTGAATCCCTTTCTGTTTTACAAATATGGCAAAATCTGTCTTTGCAAAGTGCATCGAGTAAAGCATCTTTAGATATCAGTCCTTCCATTTACTTTCTATTCCTCGATGTCACTGTTTCTCATTCTAAATATATACACTGTCTACCTCACACCTCTGACTGTCTAGACACCTTAGGCTGACTTTCTTCTTGTTTGACTTTGCCACTAATCTACAAGTTGCATTTCAGTCTTCTGGCTGTGAGCCGCACACTTAGCCTTTCCAGAATGTCACACCTCCGTCCTGCCTTCCAGCGTCACGTTTATACAGATGTCCGTGTCGCCTCTTATGTCCAGTCCTCTGCAATATCAGAGGCGGAACAACCGAAACCGCCGTAATGCAACTATTGCATTTATACTGAACAGAAGGGCAGAATGAAACTCCTCATTAAATAATCTGTAAATGAAGCTCTATCTATAATCTATATTTCTCTGTTTATATCTACATCCATCTACCTGCATAAACTCAACATGTGCCGCCGTCTGTCCTCCAGGACTCACTGTCTCCTACCACGATGAACAGTCCCTCCTCTTCCCGCCTCATATCACAAATTATTGGAGCTGAGGACGACTATTTTGATTCAGACCAGGAGCAGGTACATCCAAACACAAACAGAGCATCTGTACCAGTCCTGATATCGCTATCATTGTGTTTGAACTATTTTAAAGCACCAGGACTCATACTTCTTTTTCTTACAGACAAATGGCCAGTGTAACAGCTTTAACAGTATTGAGCAGCTCAAGTCTCGCCCCGCCCACCTCTCAGCCTTCCTTCACCACGTCATCTCTCAGTTTGACCCCGCGCCTGTGGTGAGACCCGTGTTAAATACTTTTGTAGGACTGTAAGGTGGTATGCTGATTTCCAGGACCTTTTAATGGACAATATAGGTGTGCAGTCAGGCACAGTGAGACACAGGAAGTCCAAACCAAATGTGCTTTATTGTCTAATTTTTAGGTGTTATGGCAGCATTTAGAAGCATTGACAACTAATGCTTGTTTATCCAAACACAAAATAGGTACAAGGTATCAGTCCTACAAATGAACTGAAATGATATAATACCCCGCATCTAATCATTCTAACGTAATTTTGATATAAAAAGATTGAGGCACTTGAACATGAAATTGCAAGGACTAAACAAACTCACAGTTTCAGGCTGACAAAAACTGTTGAGAGTAGATTGTTGGGATCTTCTGCAGGACAGTGGATAAGAACTCACACCTGAAACTCATCCTATATTTATAAGGTTTGGTTGAACCAGGCCCCTCCTCATCCAGCTCCTCAGTCACTTTTCACAACAATATAGTAAACAAAAAGTGTTAAAAACCCTAAAATATGTTTCATAAATGTATTTTTCTCTACGTACATTGTTGACAGCAGTGTAGTGGTTTATGTTCCACGAACCCCTAACCAGCCCAGAAGAACCAAACACAGAGTGGTTGTCGTCGGTTGTCGTCGGTTGTTGCCGGTTGTGTTAATAGAGAGTAAATAGGCCGATTTGGACAGCTGTAATAATCCACATCTCAACAAGAACCGCTTGCATGATTGTCAGTCATTTCCAGAAAGGCAATTTCTCTCCAAGGGCGGTGTCAAAAACCATCCAGTGCTGGATGAAACTGGCTCTCCTGAGGACCATTCCTGGAAAGGATGACCAAGACTTCCTTTCCAGGAATCTGCTACAGGTGATGGGTTGATAAGAGCACCTCAGATAAGAGCTCACAAGATTGTCTCACAGAGACTTTGTAACAGATGCGTCTTCACATGAAGCAGCGAGAGTCAAGCCTTCACGGTCAAACCGCTGCTAAGAAACCTCTACAGAGGGTCACCAATAAGTTGAGAAGTTCCTGTGCCAAGAAACACAAGGAATGGACAGTAGACCAGTAGAAATCTGAACTTTGGTCTGGCTAGTTTAAAATAGAAAATGTTAGGTTACATTCCCTGTGTCTTTGTGTCAGATAAAGAAAATTTGAATGATCTGCGTTTTTCCATAATTGGAAAACATCACGACTGCAGCCTCATCTGGTTTGCGCTGTTGGGCCAAAATGTATTTCTCAACAGGACAATGACCCAAAACACCTCATGGTTATGAAAGGGGCAATTAAACACAGAAGGAGAGTGAAGGAGCGCTGCGACAAATGACCCGGCCTCCACAGTCAAGCTCACATTAACCAAACTGAGGTTAGAGAGCGAGAGAAAAGAAGCAACAACAGCTCAACATTTATGGAAACGGTTTTAAGCAACCACTCCAGGCGGCGTCCTCTTGATGCCGGTCGAGTGGATACCGAGAGCGTGCAAAGCAAAATAAAAAGGTGGCAAGTTTGTAGAATCTAAAATGGAAACATTTTCTTTTACTTACTTCATCATTTATAAGTTATTTCATAGTTTCAAACTTCCAGCATTATCCTGCACTGTAGAAAATTAGGCGGTGTGTCCAGTCTTCTGAGTAGAGCTATATTTCAAGTTTTCCAAATCTTCTTTTTCCTCATGATCTTGATGTTCTTTTCTCAGCTGTGCTACCTCTACGCCGACTTCTACAAACAGACCAACTCCAAAGAGACCAGACGGGTCTTCATGGACCTCCACACCTTTTTCATTGACCGGGGAGCCGTGAGTACATATTGTCTCCCCCACAGCCAAACACGACTCATAAAGTGCTTCATTGAATAGAGTTTAATAAAAATAAATCAGACTAATTAGACCAAAGAAAGCCCCAATATCTTTTGTTTGGGAATTTAAATGACCATTTTACGGTTGATGTTATAATCTTGGCACTGAGCAGAGTTTGCATTCATTTAAAGGTCAGCTTGCAGTTGTCTCCCGGAGCACGACGACATTCAGTGTCGAGCACAGTTGAAATTTGAAGTTCAGTGACGTCTCTGCATGAAGTGATGATGTGATTCTAATTGAATTGATCTATTAACAGAGAATAAATTAAATATAATCGGTCAGCTTTATTCTAGTATTATACACGTCATATTATTTGATGTTTTTCTCAATTTGTTGTAAAAGTACTGCACTCAACGTTTGCCTGGTTTCTTTTCTTTGCAGAATTTAAAGGTTACTGTTCCTGAATGCATCTCTTCTGATCTGGGTAAGTACCTCATGCTGTTGTCTCATTTAGAGGAGATGATTATCCTTTCGTCTTTTTATTACGGACACCTAATGTATTCCTGTTGGCTTCAACTGTCTGGTCATCCTCATTAGGCAGTCCCTGTAAGTTGATCCCTCACTCAGCCATGCAAACCCCCAATTAAAGTGTTAAGCAATCAAATGCTCTGATGGTTTGGAAATTATTGCTTCACCTAAACGGCAAGTACTTAGTGTGTGTTTTCCAGAGTCTCTGTAGAATCTGGGCATACAGTGTGTTTTAGTGTGTTTGTATTTGTGCTTGTGTTTGCAGACCGGCGGCGGACAGAACTGATCCCAGAGGAAATAAACAGGCAGCATGTTCAAACACTCCAGGACTCTCTGCTCCCGGACATCCAGAAGAACCTGGAGGATTTCAGGTGAACTTCCTGATGGACAGTTATACTGCAGAACATTTTTCTTTGGCTAATTTAAAAAAAATAATAAAAAATCACTTAGCAACCAGACTTTTCTTTGCCTCCTTTTTCCTGCCATCACCAAAACCGACATTCTGTGACTCCATGTGTGTACGTGTAGGCAGAAGCGCAGTATGGGCATGACGGTGGCCGAAGTCGAGCTGGCCAGATTGGACCAAGAGAGAACAAGAGACCGTGTCACTCTGGAGCGAGAGCGCTCGTATGCTGAAAACATCATCACTAAAATAGAGGATATCCTGTAAGTAGCACCAACCATACATACACACACACACACATACATACGTATGTACATCTAGATGCATCGGTTTCCAATCATTGGTATCCACGCCAACTCTTTTTTTCCTACCATGTGTTGCTCATAGGTCAACTACTCACATCACAGAAGAAGAGAAATGGTAAGCAAACTTCTATTTTGGAAAATGTGTTCAAATGTATTGAGTCACAAAACATACGAGGGAGATCATGAGAACAGTTAGTGTCCTCATAACATTTATGGTCTCACATTGCTTTCTCACTAGTCTCATTGACTTCTTCAATATGATTATAATGCAAATTTTGTGCTAAATTAGCTACCTCTTGTCAGTGTGCAGTGATTTGTTTAAGTAATAAAGTCCAGTCCTGCGGTCTGGAATCACTCGTAGACATCATTGGAATGGCGATGGATGATAAGAGGCGAGGAAAATTGGATTTGCTTCACAGTCTTAGGCAGAAAAGAGCCGTAATCCAGGATGAAGATTGAATCTTTCAAGAGGAAATGAAAAGTGCTAAATAAATAGGGTTTGGCTCCTAATTTGGTTGAAAGAGTGAACTGAGCCAGGAGAATTGTCTGTGGCTTCACGGTGAGGTGTTGTTAACATGAGCAGACATACTAGAGGAAGAAAACCTGAGGCCAGACGTTCAGTGAGAAACCGGATAAAAGCTGTGCCACCATCTCGAGAGTAGAGAATGGTGGTCGACCCGTGAAAAGACCTCCAGTTACAAGAAGCTGTGTGATTATTCAGAACTCTGAGATCAGATTTTGTGAACTGCTCTTCAGAAGAAAAGAAAAATCACCAAGCGTCAGAGTGAAAGAAGACCAGTTACCAAGAACTTGTCCAGAACCGCCAGGGCAAACTTATAAATTTAGTAAAAATGGAAAAGTATTGATTTAACATGGGATTTATTGGTTTATTTGGCAGGGACATTGTACATTAATAAACATTTCTGTCAATGTGGATATTGCATTTATATTAAATAATTCAAGGGTTACAGATTCACACAGTCTTTTTTCAATCACCATATGGTTGAAACACACACACACCCACACCCACCCACACACACAGAAGCACGGGACTAGTGGGAGGGCTGGTGGGACATATGGTGAAAGTCAATATGGACGGTCAATCTCTTCAGAGTCTTTGTTGGTTTGTGAACTACAATGTTTTCATTTTCCTTCAGCACTACAATGCAGTATGTCATCTATACATACATGAAGCACCTTGGTGTGAGGGTCAAGGAACCTCGCAGTCTTGAGTCCAAACGGGTCAGGATCAACTTCCTTCCCAAGATTAAGGTAGTTGTTAATCTTTGCACATTGGCTATTTTCTCTCTCTGTTTCTCTCTCTCTGTCTCTGTCTCTCTCTCTTCCTCTCTCTAAATATACCAGGCTTATCCCTTTTTGTTCATCAAACACAGAAAAGCATCAAGACGGAAAAAGAGGGCGAAGAGAAGGTGAAGAAACCAAGATTTCCCAGCATTCTCGGACCTCAGCGTCGACCCAGCCGTATTGAAGCAGCATCTGGTGAGTCATGACTTTAAAACGGGTTGACATTAACACATGGCATCTGAAGCTTTTCCTCATTTTGACACCACTTTATCTCTCCCTGCTTTCAGTGGGTAAAGCTTTGGACAGTCGTCCACGGCCTCAGAAACAGTTGTCTCAGCCCACTCTCGGGGCGAGCGAACACTCGGAAGGCGGTCGTCTAAGAAGCAGCCAATCCAGTGAGGGCTCCGACCTTGTACACCCCACGCCTGGCAACCTCTCATCCCCAAACAGCGCCACCTACAGCTCAGACAGCAGCCGGGACGCTGATATAGGTGAACCGCTGAACGACTGACTCAAACGCACCAGTAGATGACAGGCGGAGCAACAGATTCTGACATATATCACCTCTGTCTCAGGTGGGACGCAGACAACCGGCCCCTCTAGGCTGAGTGACGGCCTGCAGTCCGACCCTCTGGATGGGTTACCGTATCCTGCTACGCACTTTGACCTTTACAGCCTTGACCAACTGCAAGAGGATGACAGAGAAAGCGACAGGTGCATTTACCGTCACATTTACAGTTTTTTCATCCTTACTTGAGATTATCTATTTAATTATATCCTTGATTTTGTTTTGTGTGAATATTCTTTTCCTGCAGAGCTCATGAGGGAACACCGAAGGCCATAAGAAGGTGAGGAGTAGAGCTGGGTATTGCACTGAATTGACATATTTGCAATTTTTTTTGTGGCGTACTGCGATGCGTATCACAATATATTAAAAAAATTCCTATTCAGACATTAGATAGAAAATGTAGAAAATGCATCCTGCATTTACGATTCAGAATATATTTTTATTTTGCTGTATGATTAAATTCTCAAAAGAAATAACTGCAATGGCAACTTTTATGCTTAATTTTAATGAAAAATATGAAAAACACAGGCTAGCCTACATGAGGAGTAAGTTTTGAATCTACGCAGCAATATCACATAACAGATGTTTATTTCAGTATGTTTATGGTCTGATTCCTATTTAATTATATTGTTCCACAGAGTTCAAACTCATGACGACTTTAATCATCATAGTGATTCTCTTTAACTAGCTTTCTTATTGGCTGACTTTCTATCCTGTCTCTAGGCTTGAGGGACTGGGCGCTGCTGATGTCCAGAGCGAGGACGACCAGGGAACAGACTCTGAGCACGACCCACCATACTGGCAGCAGCTGGTGGGGCGAGAGGTCCTCGCGGGCCTCAGGCCACAGGAAATCAAGAGACAGGAAGTCATCAACGGTGAGGACACGGCTTACCACCTGGCGTAATATCGCAATCCGTTTAAGCCAGATTTCACATCAAATAGAGCGATATGCCTCACTTTGGTTCAGCCCAAGGACGCAGCATTTTTGAATTTTTTTCTGCCATCCTGATTTCACTCCTTGCATCGTGTCTGCAGAGCTGTTCTGCACGGAGCGTGCACACGTCCGGATGCTCAAAGTGTTGGATAACGTTTTCTATCAGAAACTCACCAAAGAGGCCATCCTACCTCCTGCTGACATCAAGAACATCTTCACCAACCTGGAGGAGATTCTGCAGCTGCATGGTGAGTCACACACACACACACACACACACACACGCACACACACCACTGCTCCTGAACCATGAAGGCCAAGTGAAAAAAATAATAAGGTATAACACTTGTAAGAACCTCATAAAGTGAAACCAAATGACATTTTGATGATGTATGAAAGTTGACCTGAGTACACACACACACACTTCTTCTTCATGCTGTCTTATTCATCCGCGTTATCTTTTGTACACACACTCACACACACACTCACTCACCGACTGACTATTGGGGCCTCTTCTGTGAATTTCAGTTTCAATACTGGAGCAAATGGCGGCCGTTCGGAAGAGAAACGAGTCTTCGGTAATTGATCAGATAGGAGACGACCTGCTCTCCTGGGTGAGTAGAATTCTCAGGCTGAGATTGTATTCCTCTCAAATATTTTCTTGTATTGAATAAATTTCAAGATGACTGATGTTGATAGAAAAAAGAATAGATGGTGCGCAAAGAAATTGAATGGTTGCCTGAAATTGCTTTACGGAGAAAAAAAAGATTTGGCTTGATGCTGGCGCAACCCGGTTCTCCGCTGTCAATTGTTTGTTGTTTATTGTGACATGGGGAATGCGCACTCAAATCATAACCTGCTGTTAATGCACAAAACAATATGAAAAGTGGTGTTTATTTTTTTCACATTTGACTTTGAATCTTGCACTGAAATCTCGGAAGGATAAATCCGTAAAGAAGAACTCTGCCCTCCTCACTAACTTTTTATCATAATATCATTTATTTACCCAGGGTGCAACTTCATTGTGATTAGAATCAGCATAGCCCCAACAATAATAAATAATATTGATAACGCCTTGTAGTCATGATTGTTTATTTTAATATTGAAAGGTTTTTTCCCGGCGCAGTGGAAACAAGAGTGTCGGTGCCTGTAAAGGTCAGACGATGCTCTAGATCTGGGTTGACATTTCGGCATCTCTTCATCAGTTGTGATGCATCAGACATGAGGAGGCCAGCCATTAGCCGGTCGCCTTTTCTAAAATGAAATGTCACTGCAGATATTAGTAGAGTAAATCCGGATTGTCCAAGCATTGATCTAGGCTACATTAAAACTTAAGCTGTGTCTGGTACGAGGACTTAAGCCTGACCCCCTTCTGGGAGTCCTTAAATACTTGACATTTCCATGGCAACTACCCCTGACCCAGATGAACTGAGTGGCTGATCAGCGTCTCTGCTCTGCTCTTTCCCGTCTCGGGTCGGTGTGGCTACAGTTCAGCGGTGGAGAAGAGGAGAAGATCAAGCGGGCGGTGGGGACGTTCTGCAGCAACCAGCCTTTTGCTCTGGAGATCATCAAGACCAAGCAGAAGAAAGACTCTCGCTTTACTTCATTTATCCAGGTACTGACATCATCCCAACTCATTGCAGCGAGGATTTCTGCAACAGACGTTATGTTTTAGCCAAATAACTGAATTAATTTTCAGATTTGAAGTGTACGTATAACGTTAGATCAAAATATGACATTTGTTGTTTGGTGACCGTCGGCCCCTTTATTTTTTATTTGCCTTGCAGGAGGCCGAGAGTAACAGACAGTGTCGCCGGCTGCAGCTTAAGGACATCATTCCTGTAGAGATGCAGCGGCTCACCAAGTACCCCCTGCTACTAGAGAACATCGCAAAGTACACAGGTGCCGTCACTTTACCTCACCAGTCAACGTTTTTCATAGACTTTCTTTTTCATATTGTTCTCAGCATTTTTGTGCAGGATTGTTTTAATGGGGTAGTATGTAGAAGGTCAGATAGAGCTGCATTGAGTCTATGCGGATATAGAGAAAGCGTACAAGAAAGAGCCGAGGGAGGCATCTGGAGGGGCAAAGAAGTATGTCGGAGTGGCACAGGATATGTATGAGTGCAGTAACGGCGAGGATGCAGGGAGTAGAGGTGGAGAAGGTGCAGGACTTTAAGTACTTGAGGTGATCTGGTTGTAAATATAATAATGAAACTAAACAGATTTGAATGAACCGATTATACCGACACATATTTTTTTTCAAATTCTTATTAATCTACCATTCATTCTCTCCATTAATCCTTTAAACTGTTGTCCTATTAAATGTGGGACAATAACGGAAACCATAACAGCAATAATATTAAGAATACAAAAATTCTCCGTTCAAGTCCTAAAACAAATTTCTTTGCTTTAAAAACTTTTTTTCGATTATTAAAAAAAACCAACACATTTTCCGGTAGCGGGATCCGATTCTTTTTTGTCAAATTGTATATACTTCCATGCATAAAAAAAAAAAATACCGTTGCAAGACAAAAAAAACCTGCCTTTGCATAAACAATGGATTTATTACAATAACTTTAGAATAAACGTTTGTGGTTTCTGCACTGATGCAATCAAAGAACACAGCGAAGAACGAAACAGCCACTTCATTCTGGCTGTGGACTCATGATGCTTTAAAGATGTCAACATGCCTGCAGGAGGAGCCACAGAACACAATTGTTCACTCATACAAACCACTTAAAGCTCACGCAGGCATCAAAAATAAAAAGATCCCCCCTCCTGCAGCCCTAAACAGACACTTCAAAGACGGTTCCGCTCTGTCAAATACCTTCTCAATCACCGACTCCGTCACAGGCGGAGATATTGTGCTCTATTTTTCGAAATGACAGATTGAAAGCAACTATTATACTTATTCTCCTCACTGTTCTGTGCGGCCTGGTTTATCACAACCTGTGTAGTTTGACTGCAGCGGAACCATTTTCTATTATCTAGTCCAATGGCTCCTTTCAACATTTTAGCCAAGTACCCGGTGATCATAACCAAATCTTCTGGTTGGAAAACAACATCTTCATAAAGAAGACACAGCGCCGAGTCATCAATGTCTGTCTTTCATAAAACAACAACCTTGTTTTCTGACTCTTACATCTTTCACGTCACTCGTTTATAATTCATCACTAAATTCATGATAAATCAGGGTGAAAAAGCCTCAAATTTCATAATATGGATCTTAGACCCTAAAGAGACTAGAATGTGTGGTGGTGTTATGTAGGAGGTCTAAAATATGACCCGACAGGACACAGATTTGTTGTAGTGAATTTAATGCTGCTTCTGTCGGGGTCATTTAGATGCTACGGCTGCATTTCTGAATGAGCTTTCCTTTTTCCTTTTTTTTTTAAATGCACCGTTGTGTACACACAGTTGTGCGGGTATATTGATTTGCTTTGAAAGAACCGGGCTTCCTGATATTCCGTCACATCTGACACACACGCTGCTAATGGACTTTAAAAGGTCTTTAAATATCTTAGGGCTTAACTTGTTGAAACCTGCAGAAACTCTGCACATGTTTTCACACAACGACGAACTGAGCAACGAGGAATTTTCTTAGGTCTGTTTTAGCGGCTTTATTCTCTTCTTCCGGCTGTATCGCTGCTCAGGTCGCAACCTGGAATATCTGAATATATGCAGACCCTCTGTGTTCGACTTTTATCCCTGAAGTTCGTTTATGGTATTTTATGTGCCCTTTCCTCCAATATCATCGTTAAATCGGTTTGATCAGATTCGGCAAACACTTCAGTGTTGACTTCACTAATTGCGGTGAAACATTAAAATGCACTATATAGAGACAATAGCTACTTAGTAGTTAATCATTTGAATGAAAGACAGCACAACGAGTACAAATGGAAATAAACCCCTTGAGAGGGAAGATAATGAACCAAAATGAAAATTTTGCGTGGCTACACGCCAACCATCAGTAAATTACAGAGACAAATGGAAAGCTTTTCATTTTAATGATCCTGCAGCGATAGTTCACGTTCCGGGAAATATTCCACCCATTATAATATGGGCCATCATTTAATTCTTGGCTGGGATCCGGGTCTCACACAGAGAGAATACGCCTAACAATAAAGAATAACCAGCTATTATAGGGTCATAATGGCCTCCTGATTTATCTTAATTTTTGAGGACTGTTGAGTGTTAATTGCCATAAGAAATCTTCATTTCCTGGACAGCCCCCCCGCAGGATTAAGGCGGCCTTACATATTATTGGATGCCATAATATCTTTCAGACAATGCAGAGGAGAAGGATAAAGTGAAGCAGGCGGCAAACTGCTGTAGGAAGATCCTCAATCACGTCAACCAGGCTGTGAAGGAATCTGAGGACAAGCAGGTGTGACGTTTTTAAAATGTCCTTTCCAACGAATGCCATCCCTGAGTCTTTTCTCTTCCTCGCCGTCAGTCACATCCTAAGTCTCTCTGCTCCTTCTTTATTTTTTTTGTCCACCACAATTTATTTTCTCAATTCCTCCTTTGCTCCCCGGGCTTTTAGAGAGCGTATACTTATCCTCTCTGCTCTGACTCTTTCTCCAGAGGTTGGAGGACTACCAGAGAAGATTGGACCTCTCCTCTCTAAAGCAAACTGACAACCTGATGATCCTTGAGCTGAAGGTGAGTTATCTACGCGACCATCACAGATGCAGTTGAAGCATACTCGCGCTGTGCACACCAACATGCACTCTTTGAAGTAACGGCCAGGTAGAAAAGTAGTGCTGCGTGGAAACGGCCGCACAGAGCAGTAGCAAATACTTCAAGTAAAAACCACTATGCTGGTTTTAACCGGTACAACATACGAGGGAATACTTATTGCTTTACACATGAAAACGGTACTTTACGAAAGATTTGTCGGAGAAGTCCCGCCTCTTTTACTTTTTTAGTGTTACATGGAAGTCATACATTCCTGCATGAAAATATATAAAGAGATAAGGTCTCTATATATAAAGAATATATATAGAGACCTTTACTGAGTGTTTGGTTGCAAGTATTGTATCTGCAAGGTTACCTCGAGTGTCTCGAAAGGCGCCTATAAATAAAATGTATTATTATTATTATAGTTTGGACCTGACGAGTCTCTCCCGCTGGCGCTGCTGTGGCAGCGACCTCGGCTGCCTGGTGCAATTTTAAGGCGGCAGCAGGGTTGAAAAGCCCAAAGACAATTTTGCCACCTTGTGAGACAATAAAGTTTACCTTGATTTTGATTTTTGTCAATAAAGTTGTAGTATTTTTTTGGTTAAAATAAAGTACAAAACTCTCCATCGTTATTTTTGACCATTTAATTATAAAGCATAGCAAAAAAGAATTCTTAAAAAGTAAATAAATGATGCATATCCTTTATTTTTTGTGCATATAATGTCAAAGTACACCACAGAATACCGCGATAAATAGCAATACGTAAATTCACTGCATACCCCTACAAACTTAAAAGCTTGAAATGCATCGTCTCCCTCCATCAGAACTTGGATCTTACCAAGAGAACCATGGTGCACGAGGGACCGCTGTCATGGAAAGTCAACAAGGACAAGACGATTGGTTCGTAAACAGAACATTCTAACTGTCGGACTATTAATATACGTTTTGATATTACTTCCAAAAACTGCAGTAGCAAAACTATAGTTTGACAAGTATCCGTTGTGTCTCTTTCAGAGCTCTACACTCTCCTCCTGGAGGACATCCTCGTTCTGCTGCAGAAACAAGACGAGCGTCTGATCCTCAAGTGTCACAGTAAAAACCTGGCAGGAACCGCAGACACCAAACACATCTTCAGCCCCATCATCAAACTCAACACGGTGCTGGTGCGCTCTGTGGCCACAGGTCCGTTAACATCCCGCCTCTAGCCTGTTGTTCTACCAGAGCGGCACCGTCATGAATCGGGATCAGATGAAACCATCACAACAAAAGGAAATACAACCCAAACGGGTGTCAGGCTCCGTGAATTATTAATCTGTCCTCACTTTTTCCTGCCAGACAACAAGTCCTTCTTCGTCCTGTCCATGTCCGACAACGGAGCCCAGATTTATGAGCTGATGGCGCCCACCGTCTCAGATCAGAGGACGTAAGTCTGTGTACCTTTAGATTGAATGGTTTCATTTTTATTCTACCAGCACTTTTGATTTTGCCCTTCTATATGCATTAAATAATGTTCAGGATGCTAATATTTGGTGTAATTCTTTCAGCACAACATCCCCTCTATGACCTCTATGATAATTATTTATTCAATTAAACATCTTGTATGAACAACCTGAGCCAAAAACACACGTCTAATATTTAAACGGATATGAAAAAAAATCCAGGCATGCTCAGTTAAAAATTTTGAAGAAGGAAAATGGAAAAAAAAAAAAAAAGATTGTGGATATGAACAGAAAAAAAGGAAGAATTGAAGTAAAATCGTGTTATTTCCAAATATTTACCAAAACATATGTGTAAGTGTAGCCAGTTTTTGGCTTTTCTTTTTTCCAAACGTGATATAAATCATTCAAAACAGCTCTATTACACTTACTATTCAGTGTCAGTGGTTGATAGAGAGGGAAGACGTAACGTTTAAATCCTTAATTGAGAAAAGATCATTTATAAAAAATCCTCTTCTTTGCAGCCTCTAAAACTACCCAAAACTCCAATGAACTCTCTCAATATCTCGCCTCTCCTCAATCTCTCTGCAATCTTTGCCCTTTTCACATCCACGTCACCCCTCGCTGCACTTTGCCCCCCAGCTCCGAGTCTCCCATCATCTATCCACACCCAACAACTGTCACAGTTTGAAGACAAGACTTTAGCCAAAATGACATCAGTGATCCAAACAGCCCTTTTTGAAATGTCGGCATGGATCGTCGGACTCTAAGGGCTATACTTGTAAGTTTTTAGTAACTTTTTTTCCCTCCACTACACAAGGTGGCAGCGCCTGATCACCCAGAGAGCCGATGCCATGAAGGTCAAACCTCACAGCGTCATACCGCTGCCTCAGACTGAGTACGTAGCTTCATCATTCCATCAGGTGCTTCTGCTGGTTTGGGTTTTTGGTGTTGACGTACGATGTTGCTCGTGTTCCAGTGTTGACAGAAATGGCGTGGAGAACATCACAGCAGGTGTTTCAAGGCTGAGTAGAGACTCAGACCGTACCTCCACCGGCAGCATCCAGTCCACCGGTAACTGGAGTCGCCCATTTTATCCTATGACCGAAATATTCTGTCCTGTTAACGTGTCTGAGTAATCCTCCTCCGTCTACTCCCGCCCCAGATAAAGAGAGCAGTCCAGCCCCCAGAAGTGTGATGCCGAGTTCTCTACCAGGCAGCAACCCTTTTGAAGGGGTGAAGGCGGAGGAAGAGGAGGAAGAGGAGGAAGGTTTTGTGGACCCAGAGCTTCCTTATGAAGAGGCTGAGGACGACAAAGAGGGAGACTCGTTCGATATGTTTCCCTCCAAGGCAGACGAAGCACTGAAAACATGTAAGTGCCACGGGCGGACAGCGCAGAATAATTCAGCTGCACGGATGACATCATTAAACCCTCCCTCACCCATCCCATAGTGGCAGCATTGAAGCAGGTGCTGGTGACCCAGCTCATGTCCCAGGAGGCTGCAGAGCAAACCAAACGCTCCACAGGGGCCCGCCTGCTCAGGACCACCTCTCTGCGGACCCCAATAGACGGCCGTGCACGGGTGATGGTCCACAATGGCTCAGACAAGAACACCCCACAAACAGAGGACCCGACTCAGGACCTGGGCTCCGGGGACACGGGCTTCTTTGACAGTCCTGAAGATTATGGTGAGCCTGGACGCAGTTCATCATTTTGAATCAAACTGTTCTTCTCAACAGGCCCTTTTATCGGGCGTCTTCCTAGTTTCTGTTTTTTTTTTTTTGTTACTGTGCATCATGCTAGGTTTGGAAGGAAACATAGATTTTTGTCCCCTAGTGGACACAGGTGGTATTTTGCCGCCTAAATCCCTCTCTGCTTCATTGAGTCCTCCTGGTCCCATCTAACAGAAACTGGGTTGAATAACATGCACTTGGTGGTATTTCTATCAAATTTGGTAAAGTAGTTTTGGAAGATCTTTTTTTGCAAATTGACTGAGTATTGAATTGTGTAAGTGTAAAATAATGATGTTGCAGCATTATTTTATCTTAAAAAAAAATCAGGTGAGGTTAGAAATAATGGTATTCTTGATGTTTAACGGCATATGACTCACACATAGTAACACGCTCAGATTTACTGGCACTGAAAATATGCAAATGATAGAAGTGGAGCTATTTCAAAGTTTACTTGAGGCTTAACTTCAAGTAACCAATAAGCAGCACAGGTGTAACAGACTGACGGCAACTTTCTCAGTGACAACTCTCATTCTTAGGTACTAAATGGACCCTTTTGATTCTCTCAGCAGGATATTTAGTCCTGGAGGGCTACGGCGGCCCAGGCGAGAGCAGCACAGATGACGACATCCTGGCATCAAACACAGGGAAGCAGCTGCGCACCTCACAAGGCTGCGCCGCCGACTCCGGCATCAACCTGAGGTTTTCCTCCACGTCACACGGCGGAAGCCTTTCCTCTTTTAGCAGACAGGTCTTATCTCACCTTAGAAATCTTCAGACCAACCTCATATATCTGAAGGTGAGTAAAACCGACACATAACATCTTTACATTGTAGTAATTGTTGTTGCCTGATCTGACAGTCGGTCGTGTTTCCGTTGCAGGAGGTTGAAGCCAGGTACAATAATCTAATAAGCCAAAGGCCGGAGATGTCAGCAGCAGTCACTGACGGAAACAAAGGTACATCAATGCATGTTCAGCTTCAACGTGTGCACTACTAGATCTTTATTGGAATTAGGACTACAATGTCCAACGTCATCGTCAGAGGTGCAGCTATTGCAATCTTTCTCGGCTGATCATCGATTTTAAAAGTCTAACCTACCGATTCAGATTTTTTTTTCCTTTAAGGGCTTTTATTTTGAAGGATTACAGTGGAAGTGACAAGGCTGGTCGGAATTGTGTAATGTGCATGTATTCTGAAATTAATTTACCCTCCGTCGTTTAAACCAATTGTATGACACTTTAAATTGAAAATAAACCTTTGTAAGCATCGTTCGGTCCATTATATGTTATATGCTGGCATTGTGTAAGGAATTAGCGCTTTTGGCTAGCTCTGAGCTCCAGCTAGCTTTAGCCGCTCTGCTAAGGTTAGCTTCTCAATTTGCTGTTTAAGTTTTAAACCCATAACTTCCCGACGCGTGTACCTCTAGTTATGGTCTACGTCGACTATGTAAATACGTTAATTTAGGTTTAACGCAGCGACTGTATCCTAATGAAGTAGGCATCTCTCGATCAGGGGCATGCTTTAAATCCCCATGAGGGCATAAAATTTGAAAATGAGTGATGGCCTCAAATAATGTCCTTATTGGTCTTAAGTTTTTTTAATTCCTAAACATACGAGGACGGTGCTATGCACGCTTTGTAAAACGCAAATGGCGCTACACATATCAAAAGAAACTTTCAGACCTGAAAACGAGGAGACGGCAAACATATTTCTTACAGTCAGGATTTTAGTTTTTCACATTGGAATTGCATTTGTGTCCTCCTCTGATGTGTTTAGACAAGAACTCATCAAATACCCACTAGCTCAGATGCTAATGGCTAGCATTTCCTTTTTTTTAATCGACGCTTGACATTTGAATCAATTAAACTCGACAGTGATTACTGGCATAGAAAAAAGTTTGTTTATGAGAAGCTTTATGAGAAAGGTTGAAAGATTAATGGTCAACGTTGTGGTTATCTGTAATTTGCAAATTCGACAAAGGATTTATGAGCAAATTAGAAAATAATCTATCCACCAGTTGAAAAAAATAATCAATCAAAAAGAATTGTTAGTAGCAGCCTTATTTTGATTCAATTCTTTTATCTTTCCCCTTTTCTCATCCTGCACCCCCAATTTCCCTCCTCAGAAAAGAGATAGTGGACGTCTGCGTCTCGGCCTTTGGCTCTGGTCCCAAAGAGGAAGTACCGACTTGGAGTCTGTTCCTACTTCTCGTGTCCTGGACTTTCTGGACATCCTATAAGCTTGTCCTCTCACTGCTGAGCCCCACCCCCCCTTTTTTCTTCCATCGCTGTTGCCTGTGGTTGCCACAGAATGAGAGACTTGAGTGTGAGTGGAAACGTTTGAATGGGGGGGGGGAGTCATCTTCGTCTATGCCACGCCCACCTCCATCAGCACAAGGCAATCAGGGAAGTGGGATTGCCCCTCACCCCCCCCTTACACCATCTAATGCCCCTTTCCCCCCCCCTGAGAACTCCCTGCAAGAAAAGAGAACTTATACCAAAATGTACAAAGATGCGTGTTTAGAATATATATATGAAACACAAAACAAGAAAAGGAAAATTTTAAGATAATGTATTAAGATTTTTTTTTTATCCCAAGATGTATTTATTTTCTTTCTTTTCTTTTCAGTTTTTTTTTTTTTTTTTTTTTTTTTTTTAAATAGTGTTTCCCACATTGCTTGCATGCTTTTGGCCATGGTGTTACCTTTTTGGCTGCTCTTCCTGCTTTAGACGTACAGGGTTAGTGTGCGTGTGCGTGACGTGTGTGTGTGTGTTGAGTGCACACTAGCATGCCAGTATGCTAGCCTAGCACACCCTGATGAGATGGCAGGAATATATTCAGACTAATAGAGGCCAGAGTTGCACTGACGATGGATACATCCCACGTGTTAAAGACTCTTGAATTGTGTTGAATCTAGAATTTCACCTGAATTCTAGGTGTGGTGTTAACTAGAATGAAGAGTCCAAAGGCTCTGATCTGGTCCTGATGCATTTCTGTACTTCCTCCTCTTCCTTCCTCTCCTATGCGTGTGATTCTCTCCTTTCTTCTCCCTGTGAACACTTATGGGTGTCAGATCCTTTTTCCTCACAGCCCACTGGCTCTCTTGCTTACTCGTCCCCTCCCACACTCTGTATGTCATGCTTCCTCATCTGCCGTCGGGATCTCGCTTTGCCCTTCCTCATCCTCCTCCTCCTCCTACTACACTCCATAGTGGTCATGCTCTTCCTGTATCAGCTCCTGACAGAACTGCTGCTTGTTCATGCTACTGTCTGCAACGCTGATCTAATAACGTCATGAAGTTCCACATATACTGTACAATGATCAACTTGGAAGGTTATGCATAACTTTAATAAATAAAGCGTGCCATGACTCATTCACAAAGGAGAAGCTGTTTTATTTTCTCAATGCTTTTTTTCTGCATCTCTATTTCCTTATTTATTACAAATGTTACAAAGAGGAGGAATAGGGGATTGCAAGAGGAAGACTAGAGTGACGAGAATGTATGTTAAGATTGTACAGGATATGTGTGAGAACAGTGCGACAGCGGTGAGGTGTGCAGCAGGAGTGACGAATGGGTTCAAGGTGAAGGCGGGACTGCACCATGGGTCGACTCTGAGCCCCTTCTTGTTTGCTATGGTGATGGACAGGCTGATAGATGTGGTCAGGCTCTGTGAACTATGATGTTTGCAGATGACATAGTGATCTGTAGTGGGAGCAGGTGGAAGAACACCTGGAGAAGTGGAGGTATGCACTGGTGAGAAGAGGCATGAAGGTCTGTCCAGCAAGAATAGAATACATGTGTGTCATTGAGGTGGAACGGCGAGGATGTAAGGAATAGAGGTGGAGAAAATGCAGAAGTTTAAGTACTTGAGGTCAACGGATCAGAGTAGCAGGGAGTGTGGAAAAGAGGTGAAGAAGCAGGTGGTGGAGAGTGAGTTGTGGGTAACTTTTCTGTGACAGAAGAGTAGCTGCAGGAGTGAAGGGAAAGGTTTACAAGATGTTGGTGTGAGCAGCTCTTCTGTTGGGATTTAGGGATGATGGCTGTGACCAAAAGACAGGAAACAGACTGTCTTTTGGTCACAGCCAAAAGACAGTCTGTTTCTGTCTTTTAGAGGCGGTAGAGTTGAAGATCTCTGGGAATGACGAGGATGGACAGGATTAGAAAGGATCACATCAGAGGGACAGCCCATGTGAGATGAGGATAGATTGAGATGGTCTGGATACGTGAAGAAGAGGAGGGATAGTGGATCTACCGGTAGAAGGATGCTGGAGGGGGAGCTCACAGGAAGGAGAAAAAGCTGGTTGCCGTTGGTTCTTATGACGATGAAGATGGAAGCAGAGCCCAAAGAAGTAGAAGACTGCAAATGTTTAGAAATGACCACAGTTCTGCAGCAGCACTGATGAACCGATTCAAATATCTGACAACATTAGTAAGAGTCTCTTCTCTTAAAGCACGAGGACACTGGAGTACCGGTCCTGATGGATCAGCCAAGTGCCTTTAAATTGATTATCCCTGAATTTTTACACACCCCACTATTAAAACTGACTCTATTTAATCAATGTGACAAATGTTCAGTTATGCTGTTAATTTATTAACTTTACATAAAAGAGACATCGGCTTAGAATTGCAGCTTATTCACCTCATTTTCTGCTGCGGGTAGAAACATCGATCATCGAGTGTCACCACATAATCTGAGCTACACGTGCTGGTGTTCAGAAATAATGGGTCATTGAGAGTTATACAATGTTTGCACAATTAAAATAAACGCTTTATCATCAGAGTTTAACATCAAGTCTGTTAGACTCCGGGATCTGGATCAGATGGGAATCTTTCCCCGGCAAGCAGCAAGAAAACCCTCAAAATGTGAAATGTGTCTCCCTCCTCGTCCTTCCTGAGGGATTTTCATCTTTAGTTTTGCATTTTACTTGTGTCCTCGTCTCTACTGGTAGCTTGAGGCGGTACCTCCCAGTCCATTCAGGTTGCACAGGTGGTCCAGCTCCTCCATGATGGAACATCCATGTGAGCAATCCACAAGAAGGTTTGAGGGGGGTGATACCAAGGGACGAGGTATTACACTAGTGGAGCCGGACCGGACCATAGAAAGGCCAGAACCAGCAGAAGGTACGGTATCTGAAGAGGAGCCTGCAGAAGGTACGGTATCTGAAGAGGAGCCTGCAGCGGGCTTCTCGTCTGCAGGTTCGATGAGATCTCACCTCTATTTATCTTCACACAGGATCCACTTATTATCTCTTTTTCAGTTTATTAATTTAGTCTCAAGTAACCAGGTGATTCATTCCTTGACGAAATATATTTTTTAATTTAAGGATCAGAGAAGTGATTTCTCTGCAGGATTTAGAAAAAAACTCGTCTATGTGTTCGTCTCCAGGCGACTTCACTGTTACGGTGTGTTTACTGGTCCCCACCCCAAACAAAATCAATCAGACGAGATGCAGTCGATTCAGAGCTGATGCTGCTCCAAGACCAGGAATGCAGATCATATCAGTCCAGTTCTTAGATCTTTACACCGGCTCACTTGGTCTGCCAAAGGATTGATTTCAAAATCCTGCTGCTGGTTTCCAGAGCACTGAATGGTTTGTGAACCATCCGGAACCCCTCAGGTCATCTGGGGCAGGTCTACATTCTGTCCCCAGGGTCAAAAGGAAACATGGAGGAGCAGCGTACAGTTGTATGCCCCACATATCTGGAACAAACTCTGATATCTGCCTCAACTCCCTTTTTTCCAATCAAAAGCTGAAGATTCCTGCTTAAATTCGATCCAGTAATTACTCAGTTATTACACACACTCTATAAAGTATATTGAATAACCTGTTGTTGAATTTACTTAACAGACGAACAAACAAATGATCTGGGAGTAGTGAGAAACTGAGCAGCCGGCTCTGTTTCAAACTCTTTCACACCTGATGAATGTCGTTCTGAAACTCCCCCTCTGTTTACGCCTGTTTCTGATCTCCGCCGACTGCTGAGGTAAACATCTGCCTCTTTAGTTTCTATGAGCTGCAGCGTGTTCACCCACTACTTAACGGTTATTAATGTCTGCCTGCTGCCGAAAAAACTCTGCTGTGATTGAAAAATATGGATTCAATTACACAAAATTAACTCAATTATGGAGTGAATAACTCTTTTGACTCGATACTTTATTTTATGTCATGATTTTTTAGTGCGCCATTACTTTCCTTGAAGTCTTTGTTTGGTCCAAACAGACGCCACTCCTTTACTCCACCTTCCTCACGCTCCCTTTCGCTAAACCTCTCCCCCTCTCCACCTTTTCTTGCCCCCTCTATCTTCCTATCTCACTTCTTTATTTCTCTATGTCTCTCGCTCTCCTCTCTCTGCCTAAGAAAACAACACTGGGTTTTAATGAATTGTATTTTTGGATGTGGCAATTTGGAACAGAGGAAAGAACCTGAGTTCTGATCCTCTGCTTGAAAGGATTGATTGCAGTTCGATGGAGAGTGGAACACACATTCCACAGAACATGGCCGGGTTCCAGAGGATTCAGGACCGGGCCACTGTTGACTGGAGGAAGAAAAGTCTGGATCCAAACTTTTAGCTGGATAAGTGCGATAATGTGACTGTGTGCATGTAAATACAACGGCTCTCCGGGTATTTGTTTGATGTTCGGTCAATAAAGTTGTTTTGTGTTGTTAATTTTCATTTTATAACGTAAGTTTCACTTTTTTTGTATTTTTTATTTTTTTTTGGTAAGACAGTTTTTCATCTCTTTACGTCAAAACATTCACATTATAACGTTTTTCATTATTTCATGTGATAAATTCACGTTATAAAGTTTTTCATGTTTCTACGTTGTGATTCTCAATTGATAATCTGATAAATCTCCCGTTTTTAGTTTTATATTTTTCACGTTAGAACGTGGAAATTATTTAAAAGTGTGAAAATGATCACATTATAATGTGACACTGATATTTTGCGCTTCCATATTTTGGAGTATAAGATCATAAGAATGGATTTGGCTGCAGCTAAAGTTTGAGCAGAGCAACGACAGGGTGATACACATTTTTATTGAATCATAAAAGTATTTTTAGTTAAGTTTCTGTGCGAGCGAGGCTATTAAATAATCTCCAGGAGCATTTTGATATAATTTAGTGTGAGGCGGCCTGTTTTAATGTGTCTGGCAGGGATTCGGAGTGATATCAGTGTATGCAGGGTTTGAACTTTGCACATTTGGAGGACGACCTCTTGGATGTTAATGAAGCCCGAAGCCCTTTACAAAAATTGAACACACAGGGCCGGAAATTTTTTTGGCGCAGACATTCTGGAGGGTTTCTTTAATTTGATCCTCTCATGAGTTTCCCGTTGACCTTAAGGGATTGCAATGTGTTTTCTAGACATTTGGCAGCACTAAATGTCAGAGGATGAGTATGTCTAAAGAAGCAATCAGAGCGGTTCATCAAGGACATCGGAGGAGGAGGAGACGGTCACCAGCAGGTGGCAAACTTTCACTATTAAACACCCAGTAAACAGCACCCACCCTGAAAGCTGCAGTGGCATCAGTGAGAGAACTCAGGGTGCCTGTTGATTTTCCACATGCGTCTGACTCCGGCGTATAAATGTTTCTGACGAATAAATGTTTGACTGAACGACAAAGACATGTGCGTCTTCTGCCTCTCTGATGACGTCAGAACGATCCCACGGCGCCGCTTGGAGTTTTTAGAGCGACTTTGTCAGGGTTCACTGCTACCTGTAGTTCTGGAGTCACATGAGGGTCATGCCTGGCAGGGAGTTTACTTGGTGCACCTGAGAGTAAAGTAAGAGAATGTTTAAAAGTCTGAATCTTCCCCCTTTTTCTCTCTCTGTAGGCAGGCTGCAGAGAGAGAGAGCGAGTGAAAGAGAGAGAGAGAGGAGGTGGGAGAGAGAGGGAAGGTGACACAGACAGAGAGAGAGAGTGAGAGAGAGGAAGAGTGACAAAAGGGAAGCTGAGAGAGAGAAAGAGAGAGAGTAGGTGAGAGATAGAAAGAAAGAAAGAAAGAAAGAAGGCTAGTGGGGGGAGATTGCAAGAGAGAGAGAGAGGGTGAGAGAGGGAAGGTAAAGGAGAGAGAGTGAAAATGTGTGAGTGATAGAGAGAGGGATATTGAGGAGGCAGTAAAAAGCCACACAAGGCTTAAAAAGGAGAGAGGATAAATTAATTGAAAGGAAGAGGTGAGGGGTTAGAATGAGAGAGACGCGGGGAAGATGAAGAGATGGCAGAGGAAGAGGATGAGAGAATGGGTTGTCTCCTTTCCAAACATTCACCTGTCACCAAGCTAATGGGAGTGGCAAAGACAAAGAGGAGAAAGATTTCAGACACATCAGAGGCTTTCAGGAGGTCGTCCGACGAGACGAGCGTCTCTCTCTACCTGCAGAGGTGGGAAGTAACTAAATACATTTACTCAAGTACCTTACTGAGGTACTTCAGCTTTACTTCCACTTTTACACTACCTTATTTCCATTTGATAAGACTCCTCTGCATGTTTATTTATTATTACTTTAAATGTCATTTGTACTCTGACAGATTTGGTTATCAATGACTTTTCAGATTAAAATGTTCCACTTCCTGTCTGGTGTTTGTGAAAACTAAAGGTCAAACGTTGCTTTACGGCTCCAGAAGATTCTCCGACTTCTCAAAATGATCTAACTCAATCTAATTATTCAGAGACTGTATTCGGTTATCTTGTAAAAGAAATCTGAAAACAGGCTGAAGTTGAGTTTTTTACGTCAAAGTCTGAACACAGGGTGTTAAAGTGAACACACACACACACACACACACACATATATACATCAGTTTCTCATCAAAATGCTAATGCATTTACGAGCAGATACATTACCATTCTGATAGTTCACCTCTTCCACGTTTACGCCGCAGCTTTTCTTTCTGCAGCCATCTTTCCCTCCGCATCTCTCCACACAAGAGAAACCCAACTCTGCTGCTGCATCAACGGGCGCTACAGGCCGCCGCCGCCACCCTCAGCAAATCGTGCGCAACGTGGGACTCATTCTCGGTTCTGCCTGCTTCATTTTTATGGCTTCATGAAGTGTGCCGCTCATTAATATTAATCCGTGTTTGCAGGTTCATTCACAGAATCCCGAGGTACTTTTTCTTACTCCTGCAAAGTCCATCAGCTGTGTGATCAACTAGATGTTGTGAGGTCAACAAGGTAATAATAACTTTTATCCTCTGGTTCCTCTGCGTAGCCTTTCTAGAGGACCGCGGTGGGCTTTTTCTTCCACTGCTATAAATCACTGCCTGGTTGCGTATTATTAATCACACACTATAATAGTTCAAAACTGTTGGTGGAAATAAATAAAACAAGGATAAAGTGGACCACTCCTTAACATTTAACTTGTATTAAGATATGTATATGGTGATTTATGGCTCCGGGGATATTTTTTGGGGGGAGGGTTTTAAATGCTTTGCAGGCAAAATTAGTTTTTGTTTTTCCTCTCGCTTCTGTCCCCACAGGGGCTTTTGTTTATTATTTACATGTAGAAGAATGTAGATGATGTCATGCCTGGCTTTGATTTATTTAGTCACGTGTTTGACGATTCAAACAAGAGTGTTTCATTACAATAAAGTTTTGTTAAAGGTACAAATCATTGAGTTGAGTAAATGCAGCTGAGCTGTGTTCAGTCTTACAGTCTAATGGTTTTTTTTTTATTCAAGCAAACATAACTATGTTGATTACATTCAACACAAATGTGTGGAGTAAATTAAATGTGAATGTTGTTTTTATTACATGACTTTTTTATGCGGAAACAACTTTCCATTTGCGTCGTTGACAATCAAAACAAAGGAGTTTCATACAATTAGCATAATAGTTCGGAGTTTTGGCATTACATCATTTCAAGTAGTAGATGCAACATAAATATGTTGAGTAAATGAAACATAACTTTGTTTATTAGATTCAACATAACTGTTTAGTATGTGCAACTTTATTATGTTCGGTAAATTACATAAAGTTTCATTTAGTTTAGTTAATAGTCTTTTTTTGTGGTTGCATTGAATCACTTTTTTATGTTAAAAGAACTAAATTGTTGTATTTCTGACATTATAAACAAAATTTTGTTGCATAAAGGTATTAATACAAGATTTTGGGATTACATAACCTGCTTTATTGGCTGACATGAATAAATGTGATGTGTTTTTTTCTTCTTTTTAAAACCTTTGTCAGAGGCCGTACAGTCATTTCATTCCGTACACATTCCAGAACACGCGTCGGTACCTTGTAACACGGTCACCTCCATTATAACCAGTTTCCCAAATGGGGACTTGTGACCTCATGGAATCGATTTCCATGCGGCGCTTCTCCCCCTCCATCGGGCAGAAGCCGATTCCAGATGGATTGGACTGAAAATCAATGAGCCCTCCATAGGCTGATTAATCCATAGCCTCTCTGGAGTAATCACCGTCCAAAGCCCAACAATGAACCCTGGCCCGACGTGAAGAGGACGTGTTAACGCGGCGCTGAGAGACAAATGGACTTCCTCCCTCAAATGGGAAGAAAATGCAAAAATATTCGCCGCTGAAATATTGCAGAGTGGAGTTCACCATTCAGCTGAAGAATGCCTAAACCCACTCGGGCTATCCCATAATAGATGGGCACCTGTGGTTGGACTTCACTTTAACCCTGTCTCATTACCTCGCCACACTTTGATGGAGTAACGGGCTAAAAAGCCTGAGACGGACCAGCATGCAATGAGCTTCCGGGCTTCGGCCCGCTGTGACGGAGAGAGAGGGGAGGGGGGCGCAGCACAGGAGGAGCTGGGAGCTGGGATCAGGCTCGACAAATCTCAGGCTCAACTCGATCGACAAGCTGCTGCTGAGTCACGTGACCACAGCGGCAAAAAAAAGAATAATAAAGAGGTTTAAAAAGTAAATCTATGCGCATTTCAGTTTTTGGGCGTGGCTGTGGAATGGTTTGGATGAGAAAATCCAATAAAGGAAAATAAATTCTCTATTTGATTCTTTAATTTCCTCACCGAGAAAAAAAACACTCGTCATATTTCTTTGGAGAATTTACTGATTTAATATCTTAGACAATCTAAATTGATATTTCACTTTTTCTGGTTGTATCTAGTCACATGATTCTGTTTACTAAATCCTCACATGCTTTAATATGCAAAAAAAAAAGTCCTACATATTACTAAACATTTTTAATCATATGTCACCCAAACATCTTAATGAAGTGCTACGTCATGCAGTTATAATGCATTTATGAGCAAAGTTGTGTTTAGTTTACTGAATACAGTTAAGTCTTAAGCCCTAAACACAGTTAAATAGAATAAACAAAGATTATTCGGAACAAATTCTCTTCACTATATACGAAACACAGTGAGGTTGAATTTACTAACACAATTATAAAATCTGAAATACATTTTGTTTTTACATTAATGCAATTAAACTCCCTGGTTTTAATCTTTTATCATCAAAGTGGCTCCCCTGACCGTGGTGTCCACCAGGGCTCCATCCTTGGCTCCCATCCTTCCATAAAGTGTTTGTTCTACTCAACAGGCCAATCAGTAGGCTACCATTTAGGTTTTGCTATATTTTATTTTACTGTTTACAATGCTAGATTTCATTCAGAACACACAGATTGTATATGCATAAAGCTCCCCCTAGTGGACACGGGTAGTTTATGTAGCCAAAATCCCTCTCCGGGCTTAAAAATTCTATTTTACACACATTATGGGTCCATTGTCGAACCAACCGGTCCAAATCCTACTGCTACTGGAGTCCTACTGCAAGTTAATGTAATATATTGATGTTATAGCCGTATTTCACAAAAAAAAAATCAGGTATGAATAGAAATATTGGTATTTTTTTGAGTTTAGTCACAGATAACTCAAACTTAGCGCCTGGTACTGGTAATGAAAACAGATTATTTTAGACCGGTACTGGTAATGAAAACAGATTATTTTGGACTGGTACTGGTAATGAAAACAGATTATTTTAGACCGGTACTGGTAATGAAAACAGATTATTTTAGATCGGTACTGGTAATGAAAACAGACTATTTTAGACCGGTACTGGTAATGAAAACAGATTATTTCAGACTGGTACTGGTAATGAAAACAGAATATTTTAGACTGGTACTGGTAATGAAAACAGACTATTTTAGACTGGTACTGGTAATGAAAACAGATTATTTTAGACTGGTACTGGTAATGAAAACAGAATATTTTAGACCGGTACTGGTAAGGAAAACAGATTATTTTAGACCGGTACTGGTAATGAAAACAGAATATTTTAGACTGGTACTGGTAATGAAAACAGACTATTTTGGACTGGTACTGGTAATGAAAACAGATTATT